>JAGFNQ010006298.1:189285-438125 GCA_024364735.1 Boesenbergia rotunda
GCGCAGAAATAACCGATATGCCCCGTCGTCTCGGATGCCGGATGAAATCCCACGAGGGTTGGTCCGGAGGTCTGAAAGTGACCACCCTCGTCCGACAATCCACGGTGGCATGGTACGCTGTGAGCCAATCCATGCCGAGAATGATGTCAAAATCCACCATCTCCAGTACAAGCAGATCTACAGTAAGAATCATACTGTCGAAGTCCAAGGGACATCCTCGGACCTCCTGAGTGATAGACAAGGTCTCACCAGATGGTAAAGACACAGATAGCTGTCGTGCTATAGAGGTAGGTAACCTACCAATCCTAGCCATGAATATACGTGAAATGAAAGAATACGAACTACCAGTATCTACTAGTAAATCTACAGAAACTGAGTATAAAGAAATAATACCGCGGAAAACTGATCCATCAGCCCTCTGGGCCTCCTCTCGTGTAACTGCATAAACTCGCCCCGTCTCTGGGGGTGGAGGTAGAGGTGGGCACTGCTGCGGCTGCGGTGGTGGCAGAGCCGGGGGTACTGGTGCTCCCCTGAGTGGCTGAGGCTGATATGGTACCGTCTGATAACCCTGCTGGTATGGTGCAGTCTGGTATCCCGGGTGGTACTGGGCCTGAGGCATATACTGTAGTGGTGGTCCTGGGAAGGAATCCTTAGATACCCCTGGCATGCCCATGTACTCGTAACCTGGCATACTGTACACGGTAGCTGAAGAGGCTGTCTGGGGTGGACGGTAAGAATGCTGAGTCCTGCGGCCTCCCCTCTGAGATCCTGACTGAGCTGTATGTCCACTCTGAGTCGCGGCTCCAGTCCTCTCGTTCTGTGCCTTCAGTGCACAGTCGTGAATCATGTGTCCTGGGAGCTTGCAGTAGTAGCACACTGCATGCCCTACGGGACACTCAGTCTTCGAGTGCCCTCTGGACCCACACTGAGTACACTGATACTGCCCGCTTGTCTTCCTCTGATGCTGCTGAGAAGACCGGGATGATCCTCCTGAACGTCTGGTCTTCTGAGGCCGAGCAGAGTCCCCGGAAGTACTCTGAGAGGGTTGGCTCTGACCGCCCCTCTTCTGCCCGGTGGTCTGCGGTGGCTGACTCTGTGCCGAACTCTTCGCTGACTCCTTTCCTTTCTTTTTCTCATCATTCAGCTGCTGCTGAGTCATCTCGATCAGAAGGGCTTTCTCCAAAGCCTCCCGGTAAGATACGGTACTGAATCCCGCAAGACGCGATCTGATGTAGCCAGCTAGTCCTCGTGTAAAATGCAGCATCCTCGATCGGTCATCTGTGACTAGCTCGGGGCAGAACTCAGCCAAACGGTTGAATTCTGCGCTATACTCCAATACTGTGCGGCTCCCCTGCTGGATAGTCATAAACTCCTGCCGCTGAGTCATCTGATATGCTACGGGGATGTACTGACTCTCAAAGGCCTCCCGGAAGAGGGCCCAGGTAAGACGCTGCTCTCCGATGATGACGCGCTGCGAGGCCCACCAGGAAACGGCCCCGTCGCGCAGGTGGTAGGCAGCCAGCTCTGCCTTCTCCCACTCTGAGCACGCCAGATAATAGAAGGTGCCCTCCAGTGTGTCGATCCAGGAACGTGCAATCCGAGGGTCTGGTACTCCATGAAATAAAGTGAATCGGCCTTTCACCGACTCTGCAAGTGCTGGGATCCGTGCTCTGGCCCTGGCCCAATCTGCTGGAGTAGCAGGTACTACCCAAGGAGCCGTAGTAGATGCTACAACCGGTAATGCAAGCGGTGCCGCAGGAAATCCTGGAGCAATAACTGCTGGTAGAGCCGAGTAGACTGCCGGAGCAGGGACGACTGATGGTCCCACCGGATATGCCGTAGGGAGTACGGATGGAAGTACTGACGCACCCGCAAATGTCGGCCCTAATGAAGGTGTGGGTACCGCTGGATGTGCTGTCGGAAGGGCCGACGATGGTACCTCCGGCTGAGTAACTGTAGGGACCGCTGAAGGTGTCGGTACCGCTGGATATGCTGTCGGAAGGGCCGACGATGGTACCTCCGGCTGAGTAACTGTAGGGACCGCTGAAGGTGTCGGTACCGCTGGATATGCTGAAGGAGGTGCCGACGATGGTACAGCTGGATACGGAACCGGAGGCACTGCTGGGTACACTGGAGGTGGTGCCGCCGTTGGTACGACAGGATACGGCACCGAAGGCACTGCTGGTGGGGTAGTCAAGGGTACCCCAGATGGTCCGGCTGGATAAGCAGCAGTGGATACCGGTGCCGGCACGGTAGGTATGACCGGTGTCGTGGTCGCGGGTGGAACGGTCGGAACCGCTGATAACAGTGGAGATGGGGGCCTCGAAACACTGGGAGGTGTCTGTCCATGAACGGCCGGCCCAGTCTCCGTCGGTCTCTCGGGTGATCTAGTCACCGGAGATCCTACAGTGGATTTACGTGGTCGTCCTCGACCATGTCTCGGTAAAGGAGCTCGTCCACGCCGAGTCATACCTGTTACAATGTTACCAATTGGTTACTAAAGGTATAAGTTAACAAACCATACCAGAGTCTACAATTGTCGCCCGGAGATGTCCCGTCGCCGCCAGGTCCCACATACACATTACGCTACAAAGCCGACTCCGTAAATCCGCAATGTACTCGGGTAGACTTCATCAAACCCGAGCTCCAACACCCACCGAGTAGGTATCGGATTAACTCCGAACAAATCCGAAAAGACTCGTAAAACATAAATAGGCATCTGAAACTTGGCTCTGATACCAAAATAAATTGTCACGCCCCGAGACCGGCGGAGTTGCTGATCCAATATAGAATCGGACAGCACCTCCCCTGTCCGACGGACAATTTACACATACACACAAACCCACACAGATAATAATAGGCCTCAGGCCTCAAAATAGATATATAAGAATACCAAAATGAAAAATAATGCAGCGGAAAACTATAAAACTCACCAGAGTTGCCCACTGGGCAGACGCGCAGCAAAACAAACACCCAAAGTCCAACAGAGGACTCAAAAATACAACGTCGAATGAATAAAGCACGAATACAGACTCGTGACATAACAATCGACTACAATGCATAACAAATGCGAAGAATAGAAATGAAGGAACGCGGAAGCACCAGCTACGGAGTAGTAGGGACCCTGGGACTGGCAACTGGGCTCCTCCGTCGAACTATCAACCTGAAAACAAAATCATGGTGACGGGTGGTGAGTCCAAGTGGACTCTGCGGATATAGATAGATATGCATGGCAGTATAATAGCTGAATAAGCTATAAGGAAACAACATGGATACAGTCTCAATAGAAATATCAGAATATGCAAAACTGAACATACATACCAGTAAATCAGCCTATCCTGATCATATAAAGGACTCGTACCATGCGAGCTAGTGCAGGGTCAGTATACCACACATATATCATAAATCCTGTATGTGCATGTCAAACAAGTGCAGCAAATAAATGCAGCAAACACAATCAAGTGCACAATGCATCGTATGCATATGATGCAATGTCATGGTCACCCCCTAACACCAGTCATACCACCGAGACAGGCGATACTGTGTCGGCCGAGTGGGTAGAGCTGTGACACTGTACGCACCCTGCTATCACTGCTCCTGAGTGACCGAGTGGACAGGATGCTGGTGGAGTGAACACTCCGCCCCATGTATATATGGGGGAGATATCTCTCTCATCTTCTCTGGTCTATGGGAAGAGAAGGGATCCCTGCTTGCTACCACGCTCCAAAACCACTACCCATGAGCAGTTGAGCGGAGCAATACAGAGCAAATGCACACACGCTACGGTATCCACTAACCCATGAGTGGCCGTGTATGCAGAACATGTGCCAGAGGACGTCAGGCTCAACCACAAGGGAGTCGCTGATCGCCGGCATGCAAACAGTGCAGGTATGGTGCATGACTCCAATACATGCAAACCCTACCAGGTCATCGACACATGACTCAATCTAATATGCACAGGTCATAATCATGAATCATACCCAAACATCATGTCTAGATACACATGCAAGTATAACTAGAATCCACCAGTGCAATCATATCATGGCATGCTAATCAATATCTACAGACTTATGCTTTTACCAATACTATACAGATTCAGATAAACAAATGGTGAGACTGTATAGAAGAAAAATCAGATTACTCTAGGGTCAAGCATAAGTATCAAGCAGGATAACAAAACGGTAGCAGGTAAGGTAAACAAGGTCCTACTGCATAAATAAGTGCAAGCCATGCATAAAGATAAACTGGATCTAAGAAAACAAGCAGGAAGTACCCGCCTCCAATAGATGAAGTCCGTATCAACTGGATAAGAACCACCCGCCAATAATCAGCACAATAATCAAATCAAGTCCCTGTATAAATGATACATTTATATTAGCTATTACAAAATTAGTAAATAGCTAAATAAATCCCTAATCCCTTCTAGGGTTAACTTAATCGTTCCTGTCCATTTAATTACCTTTAATTAAATGAATGCCCCTTAATTTTCCCATGAAACCTAATCCCCTCCAATTGACACAGGTTGAACTACACAAACTGCCACTATAAATACAAATCTTAATCATAATGAAAGCTACACGATGGATTCAACCTGCCAACAAGGTTAACCATTCCAATACAAATCCAAACCAAACAATCAATCCCACAATAGATCAAAGATCCTACATGCTCCACACAAATCATTACCTCGTGCCAAGGAGCACTCGTTCATCCACAGCCAACCCTTATAATTCAAAATAGATTCTCAAGCCCGGGACCTGATAAATCTGCGCAAGTGTGGAGCTCAATTAGATGGAGACCGAATTTCCATCAAACCCAAACAAAGCTCAAGACTGAAGTAGTGAGTTGAAGCTCACCTCAATAAGATCTCCACTTTAGGAGCTCCCAGTTAGCTAAGGAATTGAAGTCGAGAGGAAAACAACAGAACCCCAATCCAAAGTTAGACCTGCCATCACACCTATATCAACTTGTATCCAAACCTTGAGTTCATCTACTCCATACCAAAACAAGTTACCTAAATGAATCCTTACCTAAGTCCTGTCGGACCAGCAAGCGCACCCTCAGCCTTAGGCGCAAAGTTGCACGGCCACTGATCGACGTCCAACCAATAGCTCAACCCTAGATCCCGCTGTGGCATTCAAAATCTCCCGGTCACTCCATGGGTTACCATCACTCTCGGCGTCGACTTCAAATGGCGAAGGAGAAAATCATACCGAGACTCGCGTGCACCGAGATGCGATGGCAGCAGGTGGAGAGAGCCTCACCGGGTCGGCCTTAAACACAAATTCCGGCCAGGCTCGTCGGCTCCGATGAACGGACGAAAAGCGTGCGATTGGAGAAGGAGGATTCGCGAGGTGAGTTGCGGCTAGGGCACGCGGCGAGGGAAAAGGGAAAGGAAAGAGGCGCTGCTGCTGCGATCGGCTGTGGAGTGGCCCTAACAGCCCTTATACTGTCCCTTTTGCGTTTAGGTCCACCCAATTTCCTGCTAATTGCAAGATCACCCTTAGTTTTAAAGTTACTTACTTTTTAGTCCTTAGGTTAGGGGTTTTTCGCCATTTGGCCCTCCAAAGTGAGTTTCCTTTAATCCTAGTCCTCACTTTATTTGGTTTAACTCAATTTAAGTCCCTGAAACTCTAGGAAATTTTTTGAAAAAATTTCTAGAGTGAGATAAAAATTTCCGGAGTTAACATCCTCCCCCACTAATAAAAATTTGGTCCCCAAATTTCGATATTCACTATAGTAAGCACTACTAAGAAGTATGCATATAGAAATACTGAACAATAACTAACCGTACATACCTCAAGTGAATAAGTGAGGGTAGCGAGCTCGGATGACATCCTCAAGCTCCCAGGTAGCCTCCTCATCCGAGTGATGCTGCCATCCGACTTTAACAAGCCGGATTGTCTTATTCCGCAACTGACGCTCTCGGTGACCCAGAATCCGGACGGGAACCTCCTCATAAGTCGCGTCAGGCTGAAGTGGAACTGAGACATCTGATAGTACATGTGAAGGGTCGGGTACATATCTCCTCAGAATAGATACGTGAAACACATCGTGTACCCCGGAAATAGATGGTGGAAGAGCCAAACGGTAAGCCACTGCTCCAATCCTCTCCAGAATCTGGAAAGGGCCAATGTAACGCGGAGCAAGCTTACCTCGAAGACCGAATCGTTTCACCCCTTTCGTGGGTGAAACTCGTAGAAACACATGATCACCTATGGAGAACTCCAGAGGTCTCCGTCTCCGGTCGGCATAACTCTTCTGACGATCCTGCGCCTCAGATATCCTGCGTCTGATGGTACGGACTAACTCTGCCTCGTGCTGAGCTCTCTGAGGTCCTAACAGCTGGGATTCCCCAACCTCCTCCCAGAGGGTGGGTGTCCGACAAGGCCTACCATACAACGCCTCATACGGTGCCATCTGGATAGCCGCATGATAGCTGTTGTTGTAGGCGAACTCGACAAGATGCAGATGATCCTCCCAACTGCCTCCGAAATCCATAACACAGGCCCGTAGTAAGTCCTCCAAGGTCTGGATCGTACGCTCTGACTGACCATCGGTCTGCGGATGGAAGGCGGTACTAAATCTAAGCTCGGTACCCATGGCCTTCTGCAGACTCTGCCAGGAACGTGAGGTGAAACGCGGATCTCGGTCAGAGATGATACTCAGTGGTATGCCGTGTAATCTGATGATCTCTCTGCAATATAGCTCTGCTAATCTGTCCAATGAATCGGTCCTCCGAATAGCTAGGAAGTGCGCAGATTTGGTCAATCGGTCAACGATCACCCAAATCGCGTCAAGGCCTCGTCTGGTCCTAGGCAATCCCACCACGAAATCCATAGTAATGTGTTCCCACTTCCACTCGGGAATGGGAATCCTCTGAAGTAGTCCAGCAGGTCTCTGGTGCTCGGCCTTAACCTGCTGGCAAACTAGGCATCTAGCTACAAAATCCGCGATGTCTTTCTTCATGTCGTTCCACCAATAGGAACGCCTCAGGTCTCGGTACATACGGGTCCCGCCCGGGTGGATGGCAAATCGGGAGCGATGAGCCTCCTGGAGTAACTCCTCTCGGACCGGATGTGACTCGGGTACGCAAAGTCTCCCTCGGAAGTAGAGAGTACCCTCGTCATCTCTGGTGAACTCAGACTGCTGTGCTGAAGCTATCTGGCTGCCGAGGGACTGCAGGTGCTGATCAGTGGCCTGGGCCTCTCGAATCCTCGTGCGGATGGAAGACTGAGCAACCATAGTCACTAGAATACCCTGCTCAGTTCGATCTTGCTCCTCTAAACCCAACTCTGAGAAACCCTGAACAATCTCAGTAACTGATGCCCGGAAACAGGCCAAAGTCCCTCTGGACTTCCTGCTCAATGCGTCCGCCACAACATTAGCTTTCCCTGGATGGTAGCTAATGGTGCAATCATAGTCCTTCAGGAACTCCATCCACCTCCTCTGTCGGAGGTTGAGTTCCTTCTGCGTAAATAGGTATTTGAGACTTTTATGATCAGTAAAAATCTCAAACGTGATACCGTATAAGTGGTGCCTCCAGATCTTCAGAGCAAAGATGATGGCTGCAAACTCCAGATCGTGAACAGGGTAGTTCCTCTCATGCTCCTTCAGCTGTCTAGAAGCATAAGACACTACCCGCCCATGCTGCATCAGAACAGCGCCCAATCCCTGATAGGACGCATCCGTATATAGCACAAATCCGTCCTCTCCTGCTGGAAGAACGAGGACGGGTGCAGACACTAATCTCTGCTTCAGCTCCTGGAAGCTGGACTCGCAAGCCTCTGACCATGTGGACTTCACGCCTTTCCTGGTAAGGCGTGTCAAGGGCATAGCAATCCGCGAGAATCCCTCTACAAATCGTCTGTAGTAACCGGCCAGTCCCAAAAAGCTACGAATCTCCTGAACAGACTTCGGCTGCTCCCAACTGGTGACAGCCTCGATCTTCTGGGGGTCTACTGAAATACCTCGACTGGAAACTACGTGGCCCAGAAAACCTACTGAGTGTAGCCAGAACGCGCACTTGCTGAACTTCGCATATAAGCACTCCCGTCGGAGGATCTCCAGAACAATGCGAAGGTGCTGCGCGTGCTCCTGCTCAGAACGTGAATAGATCAAGATATCGTCGATGAAGACAATCACGAACTGATCTAGGTAATCCAGGAATATGCGGTTCATCAGATCCATGAACACCGCTGGAGCATTGGTAAGCCCAAATGGCATTACCAAAAACTCATAATGACCATATCTGGTGCGGAACGCTGTCTTCTGAACATCTGCCTCTCTGACCCTCAACTGATGATATCCGGATCACAGATCAATCTTAGAATACACTGAAGTGCCTCTGAGCTGATCAAACAAATCCTCAATCCGTGGCAGGGGGTACTTGTTCTTGATGGTCACTGCATTCAACTGTCTGTAGTCGATGCACAACCTCAAAGAACCGTCTTTCTTCTTCACGAAGACAACTGGGGAGCCCCAAGGTGAAACGCTAGGTCTGATGAATCCCCTGTCCAATAACTCTTGGAGTTGGACCTTCAGCTCGTCCAACTCCCTCGGTGCCATACGATACGGAGCTTTCGATGCCGGCGAAGTCCCCGGTATCAGCTCAATAGTGAACTCAACCTGTCTCCTGGGAGGAAGACCGGGTAGCTCCTCTGGAAAGACGTCAGAGAACTCTCGAACCACTGGAACATCTGGAAGAGATGTGCTACTGCTATCGTCTGCGCTGATCATGGATAATAGAAAGCCAGAACAACCCTGGGATAGCAATCTCTGCGCCTGGAGCGCAGAAATAACCGATATGCCGTCGTCTCGGATGCCGGTGAAATCCCACGAGGGTTGGTCCGGAGGTCTGAAAGTGACCACCCTCGTCCGACAATCCACGGTGGCATGGTACGCTGTGAGCCAATCCATGCCGAGAATGATGTCAAAATCCACCATCTCCAGTACAAGCAGATCTACAGTAAGAATCATACTGTCGAAGTCCAAGGGACATCCTCGGACCTCCTGAGTGATAGACAAGGTCTCACCAGATGGTAAAGACACAGATAGCTGTCGTGCTATAGAGGTAGGTAACCTACCAATCCTAGCCATGAATATACGTGAAATGAAAGAATACGAACTACCAGTATCTACTAGTAAATCTACAGAAACTGAGTATAAAGAAATAATACCGCGGAAAACTGATCCATCAGCCCTCTGGGCCTCCTCTCGTGTAACTGCATAAACTCGCCCCGTCTCTGGGGGTGGAGGTAGAGGTGGGCACTGCTGCGGCTGCGGTGGTGGCAGAGCCGGGGGTACTGGTGCTCCCCTGAGTGGCTGAGGCTGATATGGTACCGTCTGATAACCCTGCTGGTATGGTGCAGTCTGGTATCCCGGGTGGTACTGGGCCTGAGGCATATACTGTAGTGGTGGTCCTGGGAAGGAATCCTGAGATACCCCTGGCATGCCCATGTACTCGTAACCTGGCATACTGTACACGGTAGCTGAAGAGGCTGTCTGGGGTGGACGGTAAGAATGCTGAGTCCTGCGGCCTCCCCTCTGAGATCCTGACTGAGCTGTATGTCCACTCTGAGTCGCGGCTCCAGTCCTCTCGTTCTGTGCCTTCAGTGCACAGTCGTGAATCATGTGTCCTGGGAGCTTGCAGTAGTAGCACACTGCATGCCCTACGGGACACTCAGTCTTCGAGTGCCCTCTGGACCCACACTGAGTACACTGATACTGCCCGCTTGTCTTCCTCTGATGCTGCTGAGAAGACCGGGATGATCCTCCTGAACGTCTGGTCTTCTGAGGCCGAGCAGAGTCCCCGGAAGTACTCTGAGAGGGTTGGCTCTGACCGCCCCTCTTCTGCCCGGTGGTCTGCGGTGGCTGACTCTGTGCCGAACTCTTCGCTGACTCCTTTCCTTTCTTTTTCTCATCATTCAGCTGCTGCTGAGTCATCTCGATCAGAAGGGCTTTCTCCAAAGCCGCCCGGTAAGATACGGTACTGAATCCCGCAAGACGCGATCTGATGTAGCCAGCTAGTCCTCGTGTAAAATGCAGCATCCTCGATCGATATGAATGGTTTAGTGTAGTGTTCTCTACATCATCTCACTATCAATTCAACCAATCGATATGATGTAGGTCAGAACTCACTACCCAAGAACATTATTATACTTAGTTATTTAGCACAAATATAAAGTTAGTAACCAAACATGCTTTTATTAATGATAGAATATGATACAAACGGTCTCTAGTCAATTATCACATAATTGGCTCTAGGGCTCATACTAACAGAAGGTTCATCCAAAGAAATCGTGAAATCGGGCATGTGAGACTCTTCAATAATTATTTCTCCACAAATCTAGTGTATCCATATCAAATATTTCGAAGATAATTTCGCATGAGAAGATATTTATTTTGTCGCATAGTGAATACACTTGAGAGTCGTTCATCATTTTTTCAACAGAGGGATGATGCTGCGAGTAGACAAGGCTTGACACCATTACAAAAATGTACAGCTGCAATTCGTCAATTAGCTTATGGAGTCCTAGTCGACCATCTTGATGAGTACCTACACATGGGTGAATCAACTGTCATCTAATGCCTTTTCAAGTTCTGCATTTATATTGTCGAACTCTTTAGTGATCAATACTTAGAAGGCCAAATGTTGATGATGTTCAACGTCTTCTTCAATTGCATGATGAGAGGCATGACTTCCTTAGGCAGCCTTGATTGCATGCATTGGAAATGAAAAAATTGTCCAGTTTCTTGGAAAGACCAATTTACAAGAGGACATGGATCACCAACAATCGTGCTTGAAGCGGTCGTGTCTCAAGATTTGTGAATATGACATGCATTCTCTGGTGTCGCAGATTCACGTAATGATCTTAATATGTTGTATAAATTTCCCATATTCAATAACGTCTTGCAGGGAAATTCCCCGGAGATTAATTTCACAGTCAACGACACTCAATATAAGATGCGGTATTATCTAACAGATGGAATATATCCAGAATGGACTACTTTCGTGAAGGCTTTTCCTTGCCCAGAAAATCTCAAAAAGAGATTGTTTAAGGAAAGACAAGAGGTTGCAAGAAAAGATGTTGAACAAGCATTTGTGATGCTTCAAGCTCGTAGGCAATTGTCAGAGGTCCAACTCGTTATTGGTATAGAAAAAAGTTAAAACATATTATGTTAGCATGTATTATTTTGCACAACATGATTGTAGAAGATGAGGGGAATCACGTGACAAATTAGTATAACGATGAAGGTGACGAATCCGCACAACCTGTCTAAGGCGCAAACCGATGATTTCATGATTATCTCCGGATAAATTCTCAATTATGTGACAGTCATGTACATAACCAATTTTATGCCGACTTAGTTGAACATATTTGGTCATAATACAACAATAATATCTAAATTAGTATTTTATAGTTTCACTTTATTTTTAATTTATATGTTATTTTTTAATTATATGTAAGTGTATTTTTTATGTTGTATTCTTTTATTTAAAATTTATAATAATATTTTAATTTTAAATAATAATAAATATATTTAAAAAATATTATTATTATTTATTTTAAATAATAATAAATTAAATTGACAAATGAAATTAAAAATGAAGAATATGTATATGAGAGAATGAATATGCAAAAGAATATATATGTGAGATAATATGTATGTGGCCATGTGGATACCATAAATAATGAGAGTTGAATGTTAAACGAATGTGAGAGAATGAAGATGTTAATATTAATGTATATATAACATGTGGGTAACTTACTTTTTATAAGGTGATAGGTATTATAATGTTAAAGGTGTTAAACTATTATAGATGCTCTAGTGAGGACTTTGCGAGTACCATTAATTTTTTTAAGATTTAAAATATAATATTTAAATTAAACAAAATAAAATTAAAAAAAATTAACACTGACGGATCACCATACCTATAATATAATATACAATATTCAAAACTATCGACGTACCATACTTATAATATAATATATAGAGAGAAAGAAAAATTATGTTCCATATTTTATATTACCTATTCTATGAGAATCTAATTTAATTTTTTATTTTAAAATTTTTTCGAATAAATCATCATACATTTTAGAATTGCATCAACCCAGCCTCTCCAAATTTAAACTCAGTCTCTCGAACCTAAAATTGATTAACAGCTAAAAATTTTTATAAAAAAAAAGATGAATAAGATTGGATAATATTAATCTAGAAAAATCATTTCAATCTCATAGAAATTACTTATATCAGGATAAATTAAAAAATATTTACGATAAATAATCTAAAAATTCAATATCTCATAATTACGTATCTCATTTGATTGAAATTTTTTTTATAAAATTTATCATAATCGAATTATAAATATATAAAAGATAATTAATCATTCTTATCCTTCCACCCAATACTGTAGCCTAGGGCGAAACTTTTTCATCAACCACTCTTGAACAAGCGACATCAAACACTTTTGATAAAGCAATATTAATTATCCAGAAAACATTTTAAATTTATAAGAATATGAATAAATTTAAAGAATCAGTGAATTATTATAAATAGATTTGAACAATTCTAAATTTTAATAAAAGTATTTAATAAGAGCTATAAATATATATATAAATATATATATATATATAATGATTTAGAGAGTGAACATCATAATGAATAACATGGCACCTTATATGCACGATTTTCGACGGATTCACCGTGCCCCCCATGGTATAGTTTGATTCGGGGCGGTGGCCGTCAATGGTGTCCAAGCGATAATCGGACATATACATGTAAAATGTCATGTCATGTCACGTCATACCACGTCATTCACTATGGTTTTAAATCTCTCATTTTTACTCTCCATGTCATTACTCATATATATATATATATATATATATATGAGTACTCTGCATATGTTAGCATTAGTGGGTACTCTGCATATCCTTACATCTCCTCTATCGATGATCTCTCGAATGAGATGGAAGCACCGTAGTATGTGTTTGGTCCGCTGATAAGAGCGAGGCTCCTTAGCCTCTACAATAGCCCCATTGTTGTCACAATAGAGGTCTATCGGGTCTGCTATAATAGGAACCATACTAAGCTATGTAATGAACTTCCGGATCCAAACAATCTTTTTTGCTGCATCATACACAACAATATACTTGGCCTCTGTTATAGAATCTGCGACTGTATCCTGGTTCGAACTCTTCCAGCTCATAGTGCCACCATTCAAGAAAAATACAAACCCTGATTGCGATCTGAAATCATCCCTATTGATTTGGAAGCTTGCGTCACTATAACCCTTTACATCTAGCTCCTCATTCACTCCAATATCAAGAAATATTCTTTCATCCTTCGTAAGTACATAAGAATATTCTTGACAGTTGTCCAGTGACTTTCACCTGTATCTGATTGGTATCTGCTCGTCATGCTCAAAGCATATGAGACATCTGGACGAGTACAAAGCATGACATACATGATAGACCTTATAGCGGATGCATAAGAGATCTGATCCATTCGATTTCTCTTCTCCTTAGAAGAGGGACATTGAGTCTTCGAAAGACTCACACCATGTTACATCGGCAGAAATCTCTTCTCGGAATTATGCATGACAAAACAATTAAGAACATTGTCAATATATGTACTCCGACTTAAGCTAAGTAATCTTTTAGATCTATCTCTATAGATCTTGATGCCTAGGATATAGGTTGCTTCACCTAAGTTTTCATTGAGAAACAATTCCCTAGCCACGTCTTCACAGACTGTAGTGAAGGGATATCATTTCCAATGAGGAGTATGTCATCCACATACAAGATCAGGAAGATAATTGTGCTCCCACTAACCCTCTTGTAGACACAGGTATCATCTTCATTCTTGATGAAACCAATTGCTTTGATAGCATCATCGAATCAAAGATTCCAACTTCGAGAAGATTGTTTTAGCCCATAAATGGGCCTTTGCAACTTACATACCTTTCTAGCATGCTCTAGATCTACAAAACCCTCAGGTTGTGTCATGTACACATCCTCAAGTAGATTCCCATTTAGGAATGCGGTTTTGACATCCATCTGTCAGATCACGTAATCATGGTAAGATGTAATATCATGCATGATTCAAATAGACTTAAGCATCACAACTGGTCAAAAGGTTTCTGTTGGGGCAATCGACCCAAGTATGATCGGGAGAATCATGGGTTTTGATGTGTGTGTCAATATTATTAAATTAGGGTTTCATGTTGATCTAATATGTGTATGTGAGTGTGAAGGTTTACAGGATACACATAGACTTGTTTGGATGTCTTCAGGTACGGTGAAGGGTGGCATGGAGGCAAGCCATGGGCTTGTGTGCGCATCCAAGGGACCATGGACAAAGCAGGAATGATGAGCCGAGGGAAGCAGACTTCGAGGCATACGTGAAGGATGGCATAGAGGCAAGCTGAGAGCTTGTATGCGCATCTGAGGGATGAGGGCCAAAGTCGAAGAGGGCTTGAAGGCAACAAGTCGAGGCTGCTAGGGCAGGGACGATGAGCCGAGGGGCACGGACTTCGAGGCATGCGTGAAGGATGGCATGGAGGTAAGGCAAGGGCTTGTGTGCGCATATGGGGGACGGGAGCCGAAGACGAAGAGGGCGCGAAAGCAACAGATCGAGGCTGCTAGATGAAGAGTCAACCAGGTCATGAGGGTCCGAGTGCTGAGGGAATTATACTCGGGAACAAAGTCGTAAGGGTTCGAGTGTGGAATGAAATGTACTCGGGAAGGGTAACCCTGGACGTAGGGATGGACCAGTCGACTGATCCAGGATCAATTGACTGGTGTGATCGGAATTTGAAGAGTCAGGCTGTGACTTTCGAATTCGAAAATACTAGTCGACTGGTACTAGACCAGTCGACTGGTAACGGTCATATTCAGCCTCGAGCTCTATTTAAGGGAGCTCATTTAAGGCTATTTTTCCTTGGCAAAACTTGCTTGGTTAGAGCTTGTTAGTAGCCTACTGTGCTCAGGGATTGTCCAAGGTTTGTGGCGAGGTTTCTCCACCCACAAGGAGCAAGAAGAGCTAGCCGGAGGTGCTCTGGCGAATCATCCACCTAAGGATTGGGATTGTCCATCTTACGGGCAGCCGTGGAGTAGGAGTTTCGTCTCCGAACCACGTAAATAGGTGTGTTCTTCTTGTTTGTTAGATTTAGTTTTATTATTCCGCTTGCGCACTAACCATTGTAGGAAGACAAGATCAAAAAAGTGTTATTCACCACCCCTCTAGCACACGGTAAGATCCTAACAAGTGGTATCAGAGTGAAGGTTCACTCATCTGCTGACTAACCACCGAGAAAACAAAAAGCTAGAGTAGATGACGATTGAAGAAAAGTTGGGTGATGACATCAACGTTCCACCTCCCTATGATCGCATGGATTTTGACTATTAGAGGATGCGGACGAAGCCGTGGTTTGTCATGGATTGGGATTGCGTGATGGTACTAGAAGGGTCAATCGAAACTCCAAGAGATAAGCACGGCAAAAGGCTCTGACCAAGATATTGGACCAAGGAGCAACAAGCACAATCGAAGGCAAATAAGAAGGTAATTGAAATATTAATTAATATTTTGCCTAATGATGTATTGAGTGGTGTAGGTGAATACAAGAATGCACATGAGTTATGGAACAAGATGGGAGTATTTCATGAAAACTCTACACAAGCTCAAATAATGGAAGAGCCAAAGGAAATAAGTTCAACATCCGAAGAAGAGAAGAAAGAAGAAAAAGAATTGTCCATCTCATCAAATGAAGTGACTCAAGGAGTGAAAGAGCATCCACTTCATCAAGGGAAGAAGAAGAGGTCTCCACTTCAAGAATTGAGGGGGAGGAGAGACCCTCTTTAATGTCGGAGCAAGAAGAAGCTCCTACCTCCACCAAAGCAAGAACAAAAGACCACATCATTTGCTTTGGATGCAACAAGAAGGGGCACTACAAAGACAAGTGTCCATTAGGTAAAAAGGAGGTAAACCATAAACCTGAGTCAATTCATGTAAAATCTAATATGGGTTGTAGGGAAAAGGAGGGAAAAAACATATTAGATGCTTCACATGTGGAGAGCTAGGGCATTATCACACCAAATGTCCAAGAAAAGGAGAGCTCAAGAAATTGGAGCATTTGATGTTAAATCCGCTACTTTCGACTAGTTCCCTGTAATTTTCGGAGGATTACCAGCTGGGTTCCGGGGCTTCTGAAACCTTGGACATAAATTAGGGATTAAATTCTTAATTAAAACAAATAGTTTTAAGGGCTTGATGGATAGGGAATTATACACCCTAAGGATTAGATTGCGATTAGACTAAAATTTCTTGGACCAAAGTGCAAAAGTTCCATTACTTAAGCCAACTTCCGGCCTTGCTTCCCCCACAGCCGATCGAGACCTCGTGCCCTAGCCTAAACCCGCAGCCGCCTCCACTCCCGATCGAGAGCCAACGACCGCTCCCACCTCTCCTCTCTCGCTGCCCTAGCCGAACCCGACGGACGCCGACCTCCCTCCCTTCCACTCTTCTCCTCCGTGAGCCAAAGCCGCAGCGTCGACCCTTCTTCCTTCTCCCGTCGAGCCCTAAATCGCCGCAGCCGAGCCCGACGTCTTCTCTTCGCGTGCCCTAGCGGCAGGAGCTTTCCTTCTCCTTCGTGCGAGTCGAGCAGGAGCTTCCCCCTCCCCGGTTCTTCTTCTTCCAGCTTCTCTCTCGTTTGAGCTGACGCCAGGCCTCCCGTGCTCCCAGTGCGAAGCAACCACCGATTCCCTTCCCCGTTCTTCACGCGTGTGTGAGGCTGCTCTTGCCAGCTTCCATCTCCCAGCCACGGCACAGCATTACTCCCTACTCCTACTCGCTGTGCTGATTTGGTTAGAGAACTGCTCGGGATTAGGTAAGGAAAGGGATTGATTGTTGTAGCTCTGTCATTAGTTTTCTTCCGTGGGTTGGAAATGTTAGAGAAATGGAATGTTGAATGAGATTCCTATTTTTGGGAGCAGGTTTGAATTGGGCTGTGGTCTTGGAGGCTGCCGTGAGCAGCTGGGTGGATTTCCCCTGTCCTGTGCCAAGCAACCAAGAAAATTGGATAAGAGGTAAGGTGATCAAGTTTAATCTATGCTCAGTGTTAATTGATGTGTTCTTGATTAGTAGGTTAGGGTGAATGATTCTATTGTGGATTCTTTGGAATGGATAGAATTAAATTAGGAGATGAAACCTAATCTAATCGGGTGGATCATTAGATTAGAACAAATGGTAGGTTTAATATAGAATATGACACTATATTAAACCGAGCCGTGATGGATCGAAATTCATGATTAAACCTAATCATGGGAAAATTAAGGGGCATTCATTTAATTAAAGGTAATTAAATGGACAGGAACGATTAAGTTAACCCTAGAACGGATTAGGGATTTATTTAGCTATTTAGTAATTTTGTAATAGCTAATATAAATGTATCCTTTATACAGGGACTTGATTTGATTATTGTGCTGATTATTGGCGGGTGGTTCTTATCCAGTTGATACAGACTTCATCTATTGGAGGCGGGTACTTCCTGCTTGTTTTCTTAGATCCAGTTTATCTTTATGCATGGCTTGCACTTATTTATGCAGTAGGACCTTGTTTACCTTACCTGCTACCGTTTTGTTATCCTGCTTGATACTTATGCTTGACCCTAGAGTAATCTGATTTTACTTCTATACAGTCTCACCATTTGTTTATCTGAATCTGTATAGTATTGGTAAAAGCATAAGTCTGTAGATATTGATTAGCATGCCATGTTATGATTGCACTGGTGGATTCTAGTTATACTTGCATGTGTATCTAGACATGATGTTTGGGTATGATTCATGATTATGACCTGTGCATATTAGATTGAGTCATGTGTCGATGACCTGGTAGGGTTTGCATGTATTGGAGTCATGCACCATACCTGCACTGTTTGCATGCCGGCGATCAGCGACTCCCTTGTGGTTGAGCCTGACGTCCTCTGGCACATGTTCAGCACACACGGCCACTCATGGGTTAGTGGATACCGTAGCGTGTGTGCATTTGCTCTGTATTGCTCCGCTCAACCGCTCATGGGTAGTGGTTTTGGAGCGTGGTAGCAAGCAGGGATCCCTTCTCTTCCCATAGACCAGAGAAGATGAGAGAGATATCTCCCCCATATATACATGGGGCGGAGTGTTCACTCCACCAGCATCCTGTCCACTCGGTCACTCAGGAGCAGTGATAGCAGGGTGCGTACAGTGTCACAGCTCTACCCACTCGGCCGACACAGTATCGCCTGTCTCGGTGGCTTGACTGGTGTTAGGGGGTGACCATGACATTGCATCATATGCATACGATGCATTGTGCACTTGATTGTGTTTGCTGCATTTATTTGCTGCACTTGTTTGACATGCACATACAGGATTTATGATATATGTGTGGTATACTGACCCTGCACTAGTTCGCATGGTACGAGTCCTTTATATGATCAGGATAGGCTGATTTACTGGTATGTATGTTCAGTTTTGCATATTCTGATATTTCTATTGAGACTGTATCCATGTTGATTTCTTATAGCTTATTCAGCTATTATACTGCCATGCATATCTATCTATATCCGCAGAGTCCACTTGGACTCACCACCCGTCACCATGATTTTGTTTTCAGGTTGATAGTTCGACGGAGGAGCCCAGTTGCCAGTCCCAGGGTCCCTACTACTCCGTAGCTGGTGCTTCCGCGTTCCTTTATTTCTATTCTTCGTATTTGTTATGCATTGTAGTCGAGTGTTATGTCACGAGTCTGTATTCGTGCTTTATTCATTCGGCGTTGTATTTTTGAGTCCTCTGTTGGACTTTGGGAGTTTGTTTTGCTGCGCGTCTGCCCAGTGGGCAACTCTGGTGAGTTTTATAGTTTTCCGCTGCATTATTTTTCGTTGTAGTATTCTTATATATCTGTTTTGAGGCCTGAGGCCTATTATTATCTGCGTGTGTTTGTATGTGTGTGTAAATTGTCCGTCGGACAGGGGAGGTGCTGTCCGATTCTATATTGGATCAGCAGCTCCGCCGGTCTCGGGGCGTGACAATTTTATTTTGGTATCAGAGCCAGGTTGCGAGATACCTCGGGAAATTTTTACGAGTCTTTTCGGATTTGTTCGGAGTTAATCCGATACCTTCTCGGTAGGTGTTGGAGCTCGGGTTTGATGAAGTCTACCCGAGTACATTGCGGATTTACGGAGTCGGCTTTGTAGCGTGATGTGTATGTGGGACCTGGCGGCGACGGGACATCTCCGGGCGACAATTGTAGAATCTGGTATGGTTAGTTAACTTATACCTTTAGTAACCAATTGGTAACATTGTAACAGGTATGACTCGGCGTGGACGAGCTCCTTTACCGAGACGTGGTCGAGGACGACCACGTAAATCCACTGCAGGATCTCCGGTGACTAGGTCACCCGAGAGACCGACGGAGACTGGGCCGGCCGATCAGGGACAGACACCTCCCAGTGTTTTGAGGCCCCCATCTCCACTGTTATCAGCGGTTCCGACCGTTCCACCCGCGACCACGACACCGGTCATACCTACCGTGCCGGCACCGGTATCCACTGCTGCTTATCCAGCCGGACCATCTGGGGTACCCTTGGCTACTCCACCAGCAGTGCCGTCGGTGCCGTATCCTGTCGTACCAACGGCGGCACCACCTCCAGTGTACCCAGCAGTGCCTCCGGTTCCGTATCCAGCTGTACCACCGTCGGCACCTCCTTCAGCATATCCAGCGGTACCGACACCTGCAGCGGTCCCTACAGTTACTCAGCCGGTGGTACCATCGTCGGCCCTTCCGACAGTACATCCAGAGGTACCCACACCTTCAGTAGGGCCGACATTTGCGGGTGCGTCAGTACTTCCATCCGTACTCCCTACGGCATATCCGGTGGGACCATCAGTCGTCCCTGCTCCGGCAGTCTACTCGGCTCCACCAGCGGTTATGGCTCCAGGATTTCCTGCAGCACAGCTTGCATTACCGGTTGTAGCATCTACTACGGCTCCTTGGGTAGTACCTTCTACTCCAGCAGATTGGGCCAGGGCCAGAGCACGGATCCCAGCACTTGCAGAGTCGGTGAAAGGCCGATTCACTTTATTTCATGGAGTACCAGACCCTCGGATCGCACGTTCCTGGATCGACACACTGGAGGGCACCTTCCATTATCTGGCGTGCTCAGAGTGGGAGAAGGCAGAGCTGGCTGCCTACCACCTGCGCGACGGGGCCGTTTCCTGGTGGGCCTCGCAGCGCGTCATCATCGGAGAGCAGCGTCTTACCTGGGCCCTCTTCCGGGAGGCCTTTGAGAGTCAATACATCCCCGTAGCATATCAGATGACTCAGCGGCAGGAGTTTATGACTATCCAGCAGGGGAGCCGCACAGTATTGGAGTATAGCGCAGAATTCAACCGTTTGGCTGAGTTCTGCCCTGAGCTAGTCACAGATGACCGATCGAGGATGCTGCATTTTACACGAGGACTAGCTGGCTACATCAGATCGCGTCTTGCGGGATTCAGTACCGTATCCTACCGGGAGGCTTTGGAGAAAGCCCTTCTGATCGAGATGACTCAGCAGCAGCTGAATGATGAGAAAAAGAAAGGAAAGGAGTCAGCGAAGAGCTCGGCACAGAGTCAGCCACCGCAGACCACCGGGAAGAAGAGGGGCGGTCAGAGCCAACCCTCTCAGAGTACTTCTGGGGACTCTGCTCGGCCTCAGAAGACCAGACGTTCAGGAGGTTCATCCCGGTCTTCTCAGCAGCATCAGAGGAAGACAGGCGGGCAGTATCAGTGTACTCAGTGTGGGTCCAGAGGGCACTCGAAGACTGAGTGTCCCGTAGGGCATGCAGTGTGCTACTACTGCAAGCTCCGGGACACATGATTCACGACTGTGCACTGAAGGCACAGAACGAGAGGACTGGAGCCGCGACTCAGGGTGGACATACAGCTCAGTCAGGATCTCAGAGGGGAGGCCGCAGGACTCAGCATTCTTACCGTCCACCTCAGACAGCCTCTTCAGCTACCGTGTACAGTATGCCAGGTTACGAGTACATGGGCATGCCAGGGGTATCTCAGGATTCCTTCCCTGGACCACCACTACAGTATATGCCTCAGGCCCAATACCCCCGGGATACCAGACTGCACCATACCAGCAGGGTTATCAGACGGTACCATATCAGCCTCAGCCACTCAGGGGAGCACCAGTACCCCCGGCTCTGCCACCACCGCAGCCGCAGCAGTGCCCACCTCTACCTCCACCCCCAGAGACGGGGCGAGTTTATGCAGTTACACGAGAGGAGGCCCAGAGGGCTGATGGATCAGTTTTCCGCGGTATTATTTCTGTATACTCAGTTTCTGCAGATTTACTAGTAGATACTGGTAGTTCGTATTCTTTCATTTCACGTATATTCATGGCTAGGATTGGTAGGTTACCTACCTCTATAGCACGACAGCTATCTGTGTCTTTACCTCTGGTGAGACCTTGTCTATCACTCAGGAGGTCCGAGGATGTCCCTTGGATTTCGACAGTATGATTCTTACTGTAGATCTGCTTGTACTGGAGATGGTGGATTTTGACATCATTCTCGGCATGGATTGGCTCACAGCGTACCATGCCACAGTGGATTGTCGGACGAGGGTGGTCACTTTCAGACCTCCGGACCAACCCTCGTGGGATTTCACCGGCATCCGAGACGACGGCATATCGGTTATTTCTGCGCTCCAGGCGCAGAGATTGCTATCCCAGGGTTGTTCTGGCTTTCTATTATCCATGATCAGCGCAGACGATAGCAGTAGCACATCTCTTCCAGATGTTCCAGTGGTTCGAGAGTTCTCTGACGTCTTTCCAGAGGAGCTACCCGGTCTTCCTCCCAGGAGACAGGTTGAGTTCACTATTGAGCTGATACCGGGGACTTCGCCGGCATCGAAAGCTCCGTATCGTATGGCACCGAGGGAGTTGGACGAGCTGAAGGTCCAACTCCAAGAGTTATTGGACAGGGGATTCATCAGACCTAGCGTTTCACCTTGGGGCTCCCCAGTTCTCTTCGTGAAGAAGAAAGACGGTTCTTTGAGGTTGTGCATCGACTACAGACAGTTGAATGCAGTGACCATCAAGAACAAGTACCCCCTGCCACCGGATTGAGGATTTGTTTGATCAGCTCAGAGGCACTTCAGTGTATTCTAAGATTGATCTGCGATCCGGATATCATCAGTTGAGGGTCAGAGAGGCAGATGTTCAGAAGACAGCGTTCCGCACCAGATATGGTCATTATGAGTTTTTGGTAATGCCATTTGGGCTTACCAATGCTCCAGCGGTGTTCATGGATCTGATGAACCGCATATTCCTGGATTACCTAGATCAGTTCGTGATTGTCTTCATCGACGATATCTTGATCTATTCACGTTCTGAGCAGGAGCACGCGCAGCACCTTCGCATTGTTCTGGAGATCCTCCGACGGGAGTGCTTATATGCGAAGTTCAGCAAGTGCGCGTTCTGGCTACACTCAGTAGGTTTTCTGGGCCACGTAGTTTCCAGTCGAGGTATTTCAGTAGACCCCCAGAAGATCGAGGCTGTCACCAGTTGGGAGCAGCCGAAGTCTGTTCAGGAGATTCGTAGCTTTTTGGGACTGGCCGGTTACTACAGACGATTTGTAGAGGGATTCTCGAGGATTGCTATGCCCTTGACACGCCTTACAGGAAAGGCGTGAAGTTCACATGGTCAGAGGCTTGCGAGTCCAGCTTCCAGGAGCTGAAGCAGAGATTAGTGTCTGCACCCGTCCTGTTCTTCCAGCAGGAGAGGACGGATTTGTGCTATATACGGATGCGTCCTATCAGGGATTGGGCGCTGTTCTGATGCAGCATGGGCGGGTAGTGTCTTATGCTTCTAGACAGCTGAAGGAGCATGAGAGGAACTATCCTGTTCACGATCTGGAGTTTGCAGCCATCATCTTTGCTCTGAAGATCTGGAGGCACCACTTATACGGTATCACGTTTGAGATTTTTACTGATCATAAAAGTCTCAAATACCTATTTACGCAGAAGGAACTCAACCTCCGACAGAGGAGGTGGATGGAGTTCCTGAAGGATTATGATTGCACCATTAGCTACCATCCAGGGAAAGCTAATGTTGTGGCGGACGCATTGAGCAGGAAGTCCAGAGGGACTTTGGCCTGCTTCCGGGCATCAGTTACTGAGATTGTTCAGGGTTTCTCAGAGTTGGGTTTAGAGGAGCAGGGTCGAACTGAGCAGGGTATTCTAGTGACTATGGTTGCTCAGTCTTCCATCCGGACGAGGATTCGAGAGGCCCAGGCCACTGATCAGCACCTGCAGTCCCTCGGCAGCCAGATAGCTTCAGCACAGCAGTCTGAGTTCACCAGAGATGACGAGGGTACTCTCTACTTCCGAGGGAGACTTTGCGTACCCGAGTCACATCCGGTCCGAGAGGAGTTACTCCAGGAGGCTCATCGCTCCCGATTTGCCATCCACCCGGGCGGGACCGTATGTACCGAGACCTGAGGCGTTCCTACTGGTGGAACGGCATGAAGAAAGACATCGCGGATTTTGTAGCTAGATGTCTAGTTTGCCAGCAGGTTAAGGCCGAGCACCAGAGACCTGCTGGACTACTTCAGAGGATTCCCATTCCCGAGTGGAAGTGGGAACACATTACTATGGATTTCGTGGTGGGATTGCCTAGGACCAGACGAGGCCTTGACGCGATTTGGGTGATCGTTGACCGATTGACCAAATCGCGCACTTCCTAGCTATTCGGAGGACCGATTCATTGGACAGATTAGCAGAGCTATATTGCAGAGAGATCATCAGATTACACGGCATACCATTGAGTATCATCTCTGACCGAGATCCGCGTTTCACCTCACGCTTCTGGCAGAGTCTGCAGAAGGCCATGGGTACCGAGCTTAGATTTAGTACCGCCTTCCATCCGCAGACCGATGGTCAGTCAGAGCGTACGATCCAGACCTTGGAGGACTTACTACGAGCCTGTGTTATGGATTTCGGAGGCAGTTGGGAGGATCATCTGCATCTTGTCGAGTTCGCCTACAACAACAGCTATCATGCGGCTATCCAGATGGCACCGTATGAGGCGTTGTATGGTAGGCCTTGTCGGACACCCACCCTCTGGGAGGAGGTTGGGGAATCCCAGCTGTTAGGACCTCAGAGAGCTCAGCACGAGGCAGAGTTAGTCCGTACCATCAGACGCAGGATGTCGAGGCGCAGGATCGTCAGAAGAGCTATGCCGACCGGAGACGGAGACCTCTAGAGTTCTCCTGGTGATCATGTATTTCTACGAGTTTCACCCACGAAAGGGGTGAAACGGTTCGGTCTTCGAGGTAAGCTTGCTCCGCGTTACATTGGCCCTTTCCAGATTCTGGAGAGGATTGGAGCAGTGGCTTATCGTTAGCTCTTCCACCATCTATTTCCGGGTACACGATGTGTTTTCACGTATCTATGCTGAGGAGATATGTACCCGACCCCTTCACATGTACTATCAGATGTCTCAGTTCCACTTCAGCCTGACGCGACTTATGAGGAGGTTCCCGTCCGGATTCTGGGTCACCGAGAGCGTCAGTTGCGGAACAAGACAATCCGGCTTGTTAAAGTCGGATGGCAGCATCACTCAGATGAGGAGGCTACCTGGGAGCTTGAGGATGTCATCCGAGCTCGTTACCCCACCTGTTCACTTGAGGTATGTATGATTAGTTACTGTTCAGTATTTATATCAGCATACTTCTTTTAGTGTTTATTATGTGAATAGCGAAATTTGGGGACCAAATTTTTATTAGTGGGGGAGGATGTTAAAACCGAGATTCTTGTGTTACTTTGGAAATTTCCGGAAATAGACCCTAGGGTTTAATTGGGTTTTCGGATGTGGTTGGGGGAGTGAAGGGATTTAAAAGCTAAGTTGGAGGGGTTTTATTGCTAAAACTCAAAGTTAAGGGCGAGATTGTAATTAATTAAACTAGTGGGCTTTTTGCAATTGCCCCCTCACTTATAAAACCTCTCCTCACCCCGCTGCCCTAGCCGAACCCGACGCCACTCCCACCTTTCCTCTCTCGCTGCCGAAGCCGAAACCCGCAGCCAAGCAACCACACGCCGGCCGCCCCCTTCTTTCCTCATCGTCTTTCCCTTCTCTCTTCCTCTCGTTCCCTCCAGTCGGTCGCAGACCCTATCCCTGCTCTTTCCACGATCGGGGTTGTGCTCCCTTCACCGTGCCCTAA
The DNA here is from genome assembly GCA_024364735.1 of Boesenbergia rotunda. Classification (NCBI taxonomy): domain Eukaryota; kingdom Viridiplantae; phylum Streptophyta; class Magnoliopsida; order Zingiberales; family Zingiberaceae; genus Boesenbergia; species Boesenbergia rotunda. The sequence continues at coordinate 214,535 of JAGFNQ010006298.1, forward strand.
TCGGGAGCTGCGACATCGGGAAGTTGTGGAGCGGAGGGTCGCCGAAGGGCTAGGAAACTGGGAGTCTCTGCCGGCAAACGATTTGAGGTAAGGATTGGATTTCTTATCATTAATTTTGAAGTTGACCGTGAGCTGTGGTGGGCTAGTTCTGTGATCCATCCACTGAGTTCCTGTGCTATGCTGTGATTAGATACCTAAAGGAAGGTTTCTGTCTTGAACTACCTATGGCGAACTCATTGTTGAGGTATTTGGCTCTTTGGTTCGGTTTGAAGTTCTATTTAGGATTTCTGACGAGAGTGTTGGATGATGGATTTGTTCTCCTAATCTTGTAGCCGTTGGTGGTGGAGCAATCCCTGTCATTAACCTGAAGAATCCCTGCTGTGGAGGTGAGCTTACCTGGTTAGAGTAATTTTCTTAGAAAATTTCTGTAGTTCACCGTGAATGTCTTTTGTTCATTTAGGTTTTGTTCTGTGAGTGTAGTGGCTGAGTTAATTAAGGTGTATTAAGGTAATCTGGTTTGATTGTATGTTGTTTCAGTTTCGTGTTAGCCCTACCTTGTGAGCTCTTGCTACTGGAGCTGTGGATTCAATGTGTAGTGATTGGTATCAGTTAGGTAATTTGGTACTAGGTGTTGTAGTGTTTGTCACATGTTACCTTGAAGTATTGGGTGATTGGGTTGAGATTGGGTTTAGTATGAAACTTAACCCTAATAATCTAAGTGTGGTGAATTCGAGTTTAGGATTGGACCTAAAGTAAACTTAAACCTAAATCTTAATTACATAGGCTAATTAAGAACCCATCAGTTAATGGGATAACTGGGTTAACCCTAATTTGGTTTAGGGAGTAATTAGCTACTTATCTTTCTGTAAATAGCTAATTAAATACACCCTTGATACAGGGACTTGACTGGGAGTTATTGCTGCTTATTATTTGACGGGTGGTTCTTATCCAGTTGATACGGACTGCATCTATTGGAGGCGGGTACTTCCTGCTTGTTTTCTTAGATCCAGTTTATCTTTATGCATGGCTTGCACGTATTTATGCAGTAGGACCTTGTTTACCTTACCTGCTACCGTTTTGTTATCCTGCTTGATACTTATGCTTGACCCTAGAGTAATCTGATTTTACTTCTATACAGTCTCACCATTTGTTTATCTGAATCTGTATAGTATTGGTAAAGCATCAGTCTGTAGATTTGATTAGCATGCCATGATATGATTGCACTGGTGGATTCTAGTTTATACTTGCATGTGTATCTAGACATGATGTTTGGGTATGATTCTGATTATGACCTGTGCATATTAGATTGAGTCATGTGTCGATGACCTGGTAGGGTTTGCATGTATTGGAGTCATGGCACCCATACCTGCACTGTTTGCATGCCGGCGATCAGCGACTCCCTTGTGGTTGAGCCCTGACGTCCTCTGGCACATGTTCTGCACACACGGCCACTCATGGGTTAGTGGGTACCGTAGCGTGTGTGCATTTGCTCTGTATTGCTCCGCTCAAACGCTCATGGGTAGTGGTTTTGGAGCGTGGTAGCAAGCAGGGATCCCTTCTCTTCCCATGACCAGAGAAGATGAGAGAGATATCTCCCCCATATATACATGGGGCGGAGTGTTCACTCCACCAGCATCCTGTCCACTCGGTCACTCAGGAGCAGTGATAGCAGGGTGCATACAGTGTCACAGCTCTACCCACTCGGCCGACACAGTATCGCCTGTCTCGGTGGCTTGACTGGTGTTAGGGGGTGACCATGACATTGCATCATATGCATACGATGCATTGTGCACTTGATTGTGTTTGCTGCATTTATTTGCTGCACTTGTTTGACATGCACATACAGGATTTATGATATATGTGTGGTATACTGACCCTGCACTAGCTCGCATGGTACGAGTCCTTTATATGCTCAGGATAGGCTGATTTACTGGTATGTATGTTCAGTTTTGCATATTCTGATATTTTCTATTGAGACTGTATCCATGTTGATTCCTTATAGCTTATTCAGCTATTATACTGCCATGCATATCTATCTATATCCGCAGAGTCCACTTGGACTCACCACCCGTCACCATGATTTTGTTTTTCAGGTTGATAGTTCGACGGAGGAGCCCAGTTGCCAGTCCCAGGGGTCCCTACTACTCCGTAGCTGGTGCTTCCGCGTTCCTTTATTTCTATTCTTCGCATTTGTTATGCATTGTAGTCGATTGTTATGTCACGAGTCTGTATTCGTGTTTTATTCATTCGGCGTTGTATTTTTGAGTCCTCTGTTGGACTTTGGGTGTTTGTTTTGCTGCGCGTCTGCCCAGTGGGCAACTCTGGTGAGTTTTATAGTTTCCGCTGCATTATTTTTCGTTTTAGTATTCTTATATATCTGTTTTGAGGCCTGAGGCCTATTATTATTTGCGTGTGTTTGTATGTGTGTGTAAATTGTCCGTCGGACAGGGGAGGTGTTGTCCGATTCTATATTGGATCAGCAACTCCGCCGGTCTCGGGGCGTGACACCGGTATTGAGGATGGTCTCTCCTTCCCTCAATCCTTGAAGTGGGGACTTTTTCTTCAACCTTTGATGAAGTGGATGGTTCCTCATCTTCTTGTGTCACTTCACTTAAGGAGGTGGATAATTTCTCATCATATTGTGCCACTTCACTTGAGGAAGTGGATAATTCCTCATCTTCTTTCTTCTCCTCCTCGTATGTTGAGCTCAGCTCTTCATCCGAATGATCCACCTCTTCTTCTTCTTGGACCAATAAGCCTATCTCCTTGGGCTCTTCTTCTTGTGTAGGCTTTTGATGAAGCGCGATCACTTTGCTCCATAGTTCATGAGCACACTTGTACTCACCTATACGATTAATTATATTATTAGATAAAATATTAACTAAAATTGATATTACCTTATCATTTGTCTTCGATTGTGTTTGTTGCTCCTTATTCCAATATCATGGTCGGAGCTTTTTCCCGTGCTTATCTTTCGAGGCTTCAAATGGTTCTTCGAGTGCGATCATTAGATCGCAATCCATGCTGAACCAAGTTTTCACTCGCAACCTCCAATAGTCGAAGCTCTCGCGATCATATGAAGGTGGGATGTTAATGTCATCCCCCACTCTTCAAGCGTCATTTCCTCTAGCTCTTTGCTCCTTTGGCAGTTAGTCCAACAAGAGCGAACCTTCACTATGATACCACTTGTTGGGGATCGGTGCGACGGCTAGAGGGGGATGAATAGATGGTCACGTCGGTTCTCCCTGCAATATTAGCGTGTGCAAGAGGAAATACAAATAACACAAATAAATAAACGCTATCACAAACCATTTACGTGGTTTGGAGATAAAGCTCCTACTACACGGTAGTCTGTAAGGTAAACGATCCCGATCCGTCGGTGGATAAGACCTCGGAAGACCTCCAGCTAGCTCGTGTAGCTCCTTATGGGTGGAGAAACCTTGCCACAACCTGCAACACACACCTAAGCACTTAGACTACTAATTGGCCTTTAACCAAAGCCAATTTCGTCAACCCTAGTCAGCCAAACCGAGCTCTCTTAAATAGAGCTCGTGGATGAACTAGCCGTTACCAGTCGATTGGTCCCAATACAAGTCAACTGCTCCCAGCTGAATTCAAACGTTATAGTCCCAATGTTTGAATTCCAGCTAACATCAGTCGACTGCACAAAAGATCATTCAATTGATTTTTCTGTGAGCTCCATCAGTCGACTGATCTCATACCAGTCGACTGCCCAAATCCTAAACCTAGGGTTTCTCTCACACTCGGACCCTTATGACTCAGCTGACTTTTCCTTTGCAGCTTTGACCTGTTGCCTTCAAGCCTTCTTCAACCCTCAGATTCATGCAAGCCCACGACTCATCCTCATGTCATCCTTCACGTATGCCTCGATATGCGCTTCCCTTGGCTCATCATTCCTACCTTATCCACGGTCCCTCGGATGCATAGACCTCGACTTATCTCCTCATGCAATCCTTCACCGGACTCGAAGTCGTCCAGCTAAATCTATGTGTATCTTGCAAACCTGCAGACTCAAATGCATATATCAAATACAAGGGTGAACCTAACTTAAACTCTTTTTCCAAACATCAAAACACATGATCATTCCGGACCATAGATTACTCCAACAGTGGTGAGGTTTTACCACCCACAAGGAGTGACACGAACTAGCCGGAGGTCTTCCAAGGATTCATCCACTGACGGATCGAGATCATCCACCTTACGGATTGCCATGGAGTAGTATCTTTATCTCTGAACCACGTAAATCGTTGTGTCTCTTCTAATTGTTAGTTTTAGTTTATATTATTCCGCTTGTGCAACTAACACATGTAGAAAGAGAAGACGACAAGTGGATGATCATCTATTCACCCCCCCCTCTAGCCGTATGATGAAGCCCCAACAAGTGGTATTGTTAGTAGGAGCCCTAGAGCCAATTATGTGATGATTAATTAGGGTCTTTTTGTATCATATTATATCATTAATAAAGGCATGTTTAGTTATATTTGCACCAAATAACTAAGTATAATAATATCCTTGGCTAGTAGGTTCTTATCTACATTATATCGATTGGTTGAATTGATAGTGAGATGATGTAGAGAACAATATACTAAACCATTCCTAGTCAAGCATTAATATTCAAGGACAATATTAATGCATGGAGACTAGCATGTAGGTCAATTGATGACTTGAGCTCACAAGTCATGGATATATGATATCAAGTTGATACATATGTTGGATCGAGAGAAACGATAGAGGAGGGGGTGAATTTCGTAAAACGTTCGGATTAAAGTTAGAGCAATTACGCAGTGAAAATTTAAATCAAACACACGCAAACACCAAGTTTTTTACTTGGTTCGGAGTCGCGGTCGGCTCCTACTCCAAGGCCCACGGTCGTTGACCGTTTACTATGGGCAATTCTAAGTGTGCGCAAAACAGTTTACAGTGAGATATTACAAAAGTAGTATAGTAAACTTAAAAATAGCTCTTCGTTACCGACGTCCGGTGTAGATTGAATTTTCGGGGCGGAGGGACGTCGTCGGCGCTTGTATCTCGAGTTGGGAGGTTTCCGGAGCAGAGCGCAGAAGCAGAAGAGCGTAGGAGCGTTTGAAGAATTGTTGTTCGAAGCCTTGGGGTCGAGGACCTATTTATAGCCCCTGGGGACACCCGAAATGTCGGGCCCCCCCCCCACGTGTCAGCTGATCCGAGTTCTTCTCGGTCAGCTCTGATCCCTTCAAACTCAGGATCAGATCTTGACTGGGGCGCCCGGGACGCTAGGGGCGCCCGGGTTGACCGGGTCAGGCTCTTATCCTGTTGGCTTCTCGCTGGCTTGCTTCATTAGCTTGAGCTAGGGGCGCCCGGGACGCTGGGGGCGCTCGGGACGCTGGGGGGCGCCCGGGAGCACGGGGGCACCCCGCCCATAAGCTGCTGAAGCGAACACTTGATCCATCTATTTTGTGTTCACCTTGGGGGCGCCCAGGGCAATCCGGGCGCACTACTCAGCTGCTGCCTCACTCCTTTGAGGCTCTCTGAGCTGCAGACACTCGTTCCTTCGGTCCTGCATCCAGGGTTAGTCCAAAACAACATAAAGCAATAATATGTTAGTTTATACAGCCTTAGTTGTCTTGGTTCTGACTTTGGGCCTCCAAAATGGAGCCCTAGGTCGAACCGACGCCTACTGTTCCCTCGACGGGGAACGCGTCCTCACCTACTCCTCTCGTGAGAATGTGTCTGATGCCAACCGGCTCCTCCGGTTGGACTTTTGCCCAGCAGTCCTTCGCCAGGTGCCTAGCTGTCCTTCGCCAGGTCTTCAGTACCAAGCTGTCCTTCGCCAGGTCTTCAGTACCAAGCTGTCCTTCGCCTGGTGCCTAGCTGTCCTTCGCTAGGTCTTCAGTACTTAGGCTATCCTTGGCTTGGTGCCTAGCAGTCCTTCGCTAGGTCTTTGTATCCTGGCATTCCTTCGCCAGGTGCCTAGCCATCCTTCGCTAGGACTTTGTATCCTGGCATTCCTTCGCCAGGTGCCTAGCAATCCTTCGCTAGGACTTTTCCTGCACACTTGAGTAGCATGTTAGATAGACATAATATCTTAACTTTTGAACCCTTTTGCCATTTATCAAAACACAGGTTCGACTTGGTGCTTTCTGCACCAACAATCTCTCCCTTTTTGATTTATGGCAACGCTGGTTCAAAAAGTTAAGTTAATCAGAACAAGAAAAATGAAATTTTGTTCCCTCCCCCTGGAAGGAATCTCCCCCTAGATTTTTCAAAAGTTCATGGGGTTTTTGAAAGTAAATTCTAAGTCTTTACTTGGAGTAATTTTCAACTTAAACTTTAAAAACATATTTTCCAAAATAAATTTGGTTGTGCACTTTGGAAAATTTATACTCGTAGATAGTTTTAAGTTTAAATACTTAGATAAATTTGAAGACTTAAGTTTAAGTATTACGAAGGAACTTAAGTTTGAGTACTAAGGAAAATTTCAAAAATTTAAGTTTAAGTACTCAGAAAGTTTTTGAAAACTTAAGTTTAAAATACTTAGGAAAATTTGAAAGACTTAAGTACTTAGGAAAATTTTGAAAACTTAAGTACTTAGGAAAATTTTGAAAACTTAGGTACTTAGGAAAATTTTGAAAACTTAAGTACTTAGGAAAACTTTGAAAACTTAAGTACTTAGGAAAATTTTGAAAACTTAAGTACTTAGGAAACTTTGCAAAAAAAAATTTAGTTTTAAGTAGTTTTGAAAATGAATTAAGTACTTTTTGAATAAAGGTAGAGTTTGAAGTTTTGGTTAAAAAAATTTAAACTCTTTCCTTTCCTATCTCTCCCCCTTTGCCATATATCAAAAACAAATAAATATAGCAACAACCGGATAAATAAATTGCATAAGAAATAATAAATTTCATAATTTGCTGTACTGAGGCAATTTAGGATATGAACTAAACCAAATCAGTTTTAATTTTCTCTTTTAGGGTCCTGTCTAACCCAATTAGCTACTTACTAACTGTTATAAACAGTAGTTTTTACTAGGGTTAGTCAAGTTAAGTGTTTTGTTCAAGTTAGATTTTCTAAACTTGACACTTAACTTGATTACTGTGTAAGTTGTATTTAGTGCCCCAATTACTGCAGATGCACTGACTTAAAGCATCTTGAATTAAGGCAAAGACCTAAGCATCTCATCCCATTCTAGGTTATCAATCAAAAGTACCTAAGGTGTTTGTGAGATGCTAGCTTCTAAATCTATAGGTGCATGCAGTTCTAGGGTTAGGGCCTAGGCTAAGTCCATTTGCGAAAAAGGCCTAGTTTTGAAAGGGGATATTTTTAAAATAAAACTAAGTCGAAAAAATATTTAAAACTTTTCAAAACTAAGTAAAAGCTGATTTTGAAGGCATTTAAAAAATTTTAAAAGCTGATTTTAAAATGAGTAAGAAAACCAACAGTAGACTAAATCTATTCTACCAAGCATAATCCTAACTGCTGATCAAATAGTAGAGAAAAACAAGTACTCATCTCCATAAGTCAGCTAGTCAACAGAGAGAATCAGCACAGTCATACAAATCAAAATATGAGTCAACCCTACTGAGTAGGGGCAGTCAGATAGTCACTAGTACAATGCTAATCAAATCTAGGAGGAGGGACCAGGATGATCAGAAGAGCCTGGCTGCCAGGATCGGAACAGCTCCATCATCTCGTGATACTGTGCGTCTCTGGTATCCCTCTCGGCTCTAAGCGCACTCATATAGTCAGTGTAATAGCCTAGATTTGTCTCCATATCTTCAGCATGGTTTGCCTCCACTTCCTCTCGGAGGCTCTGGACATGTGTCTCCAGCCGTGTCACTCTCTCGTAGAGTGTCGATGGAGGGGGCTCGTCTATGTGTGCTCGAGCCTCTGCTGCCAAATCGGCGACATCGACTTCAACCTCCTTGTCTGAGTCGATCTGAGCTCCAGCTCGCTGTCGTCTCCAAGTCAAAACCCCGGTGGCCGATACCTCTATACCAGCTAAAGAGAAGTTCCTAAACCCTATCTCGTCAAAATCGGTCATCACGGTTATTTCACCTATAGTAATGTCACGACCGTGGTGATGAAGGATGGAGGTGATGATGTGGCAGAAGGGGGTGCGTACCCGACCCTGAGTCGTGACACTGGAGGCATGTAAGATAGCGTGGAATATGTGAAGGTCAATGTCAATGTCTAGATGATGGATCAGGGCATACCGGAGGAAGACATGAAAAGGTCGCATGGTCGCGACATCCCTAGTGGATAGTGGTAAAATGCAGCGGACCAGGACTCTATACAGGGCGTAGTCCTGGGCCTGAAAGTCAACGGACTGAAAACGTCTAGCTGCAGGGAGTCTAGCTTCCCTATAGAAATAGGAGTAGAGAGTGTCTACAGTAATGTGGGAGAAGGGGGCATCAAATAGAGGATCCCTAGGTGGATAGCAACAAAAGGTGGACTGGGAGGGTCATAGTCCAAGAAATCGATTTAGTAAAGTAGGGGTGATCGACAAGGGTATCCCTTGAACAGTAGTGACAAACATGAGATTGTTCTATCGAACTATGTTATTATAGAATTCTGCACATAAAGATGTGTTAATTGAATGAGTGCAGAACATTAGATTGTCTAGTTGATAGAAGTTTATAACATTCATGGCTAAAGGACAAGATTGGGTGAAGAAGTGTCTATTTAGATAGCTAGTTTTGATAGGTTTATAGATTGTTCGAGCAAACTTATTACAAAGTTCTAGAGTTGGAAACCTAGGGTCGGGACTCGGTTCGGTACCGGGGTTTGCTTGGTTTGCTCGGCGTTTTCTAAGTTAAGAAATATGCATTTATAAGAATGGAATTAAAAAAAATTCTAAATGCATAAACGAAATCATACCGGGGAGGCATGGTTGAGATTGAGGAAGCACAAGTGTCACTTGATCTCCTTGGAAGGAAGGAAGTGAGGAAGGAGGATGGTTTTTGGTGTGGGAAGAAGAGGGAGTTCGGGTGCCTTTTTATAGGCAGTTTATTGGGGGCGCCCGGGAGCTCCCGGGCGCCCGGGACAGCAGCCTACTGCCTTTGGCAGTGACTAGTGATGGTTGGGGGCGCCCGCAGTGACCCGGGCGCCCCGGTCAGCCTGGTCTTTGCAGCTTTTGCTGCTTTGACTGATACTGGGGGCGCCCGCGAGGTTCGGGGCGCCCCGGTCAAGGGACAAGGGCAACTTTTTGCTTTGAGAGGAGTGAAAGTAATGGGGGGGCACCCGAGGAGTCACAGGCGCCCGGATGGAGTATTGATTGACATTTTTGTTGTCTTGTCATCATTTGACCATGGTTTAATTGGTTTGGCCATGATTTGAAATGATTTGACTATGGTTTGACTACGTTGACCATGGTTTGACTGCTTTGACCATAGTTTGACTACTTTGACCATGGTTTGACTATGTTGAACTACAAGATTAAACCACAATATAGGTAATAAAGGAATTTCAATTGAGCATAATTTTACTGTCTCACCCAATCTAGGGTTTTCAATCACGTTAGCCTTATAGGTTTTGTGAGACAGGTTTTGATAAAAGAATTTTTAAAAAACATGATTTATTTTGAAAAACTTAATTAATTTTGAAAACAATTGAATTTATTTTGAAAAGAATGTTTAAATCTACAACTAACTGAAAATTTGTGTTAGATTCGAATTTGATAAAGAATAATTTGAATCTGAATTTCAAAAATTGGGTTCCAGGTCTTGGCGAGGCACTAGGCCTTCTTTGGCCGTAGCCTTATTGGATTATCAACTCTTTCCTTGACAAAGCCTTTTAATAAAATTTCATTTTCAAAATTAGTCTTTGAAAAATTCTGGTCTAACTAGTTTGAATCTTGGATCGGTAGCTTCGGCTAGTTTCACCAGTCTAAAGAGACCAAGTAGAGAATACTTGACCTTATTAGAATTGGTTTCCCTAACGTACTATCATCTCACCTCCACCCAATACTATGTTGTCAAATTTCAGTTAAGTTGGTTCAGTTCTTAAACTAACCATTCCTAAATCTAAGCATGGTAAATTGCAGAAATTAAGTAAACAATCAATCATGCAAATTGCAAGCAAGAATTGAATTTTATCTAACAATAAATATTGTTTTCAATTTGGCTCCCCCTAGACTAAAGCCACGATAATGGTCTGGCAAGATGTGAATCTTGTCCTTGGAGATCCAATATTGATTTAATCCAGTTTGTTTGTTCAGACATAGTTTGGGTACTCATGCCTGAACTTTAGGTCTGGACTGGTTCAGTACAGCAAAGTAGAATCTTTGTCTAGATTTGGTTCTGTAGCCTAGTCCGGATCGATTTAGAGTCGATTTCTGGTTTCCAAGAATCATGTCAAGACCCTTGGAACCAGAAGTGAATCGTTCTAAAGCTGATCTAAGGTCCTTAACCTGAGTTTTCAGGGAGGAGTTCTCTTTCTCAAGTTTTTCAACTTGAGTAGAGGTTCCTTCTTGAACCTTCTCAGTTAAGGGTCTAGAGTCAGCTCCCTCTTTCAGGAGTTTTACTTCCTGTCGGAGGGATTCGACTCGGAGTTTAGCTTTCGCCAAATCTCGAGAAAGATACGAAATTAACTCATTTAACTGACTTCTAGTAAAACCACTTACCTTGATTTCGCCGTCCTCTGAAAATGTCAGTCTGCCGTCGTCCTGTTCTGATTCTGATTCGGTCTCAACTTCTTCTGAGACGGTTAGTGCGAGTAGATTCGACTGTGGGACTTCTTCTTCTTCTTTGGAGGAGGACTCGTCCCACGTTGCTTGAAGTGCCTTCTTCTTCCTTCTATTCTTCTTGGTCTCCTTTAGGTTCGGGCACTCCGTCTTGTAGTGACCCTTCTTCTTGCACTCGTAGCAGGTCACGTTGGGCTTATTCTTTTCGTTTGCGGGTTCAGCTGGTTCATCCTTTCTTCGGCTGACTTTCCGTTTGTTGGTTTGGTTCTTCAATTCCTTGTAGTAGTTTCGGGCCAGTCGGACCAGCTTAGGTCGATCTCCTTCTTCGTCTTCTGAGTCTGAGTCTGAGTTAGACTCGGGTTCAGGTTGAGGCTTTTTCTTTGTTGTCCTTCCAGTTTTACCTGCAACAAAGGCAATACCTTTCTCGGCTAGATTGCAGTTAGTCTGTTCATGTAATTCTAATTTAGAGAACAATTCATCTAATTTAATTTTTGAAAGGTCCCTTGAAACCTTGTATGCATCTACCATAGATGCCCACAAGGTGTTTCTTGGGAAAGCATTTAAAGCGTACCTTATTAGGTCACGGTTTTCTACCTTGTGACCGATGGTGTGTAGTCCGTTCATCAATTCCTGAATTCGGGCGTGGAGTTGAGCTGCTGTTTCGTTGTCGGTCATTTTGATCGTATACAGCTTGTTCAGGAGGAGATCTCTCTTGCTGATCCGAGTGTCTGAAGTTCCTTCGTGCAGCTCGATCAGTTTCCCCCACAGCTCCTTGGCACTGTTGAAAGGACCCACCCGGTTCAGCTCCTCTTTTGTTAAGCCGCATTGGAGAGTCTGGGTCGTCTTTGCATCAGCTTCAATTTTCTATTTCAGAGCGGTGTCCCACTCAGTGTAGGTTTGAGGTATTCCTTCAGTATTTTTCGAAATCTCCAGTCCGGACTGGATGATTATCCACATGTCCACCTGAGTTTTCAGGTGAACCTCCATTATGCTCTTCCAGTAGGAGAAGTCCTCCCCACTGAAGAGAGGTGGTCTTGCAGTGTTGAAGCCTTCTTGCATGGCCATTTTATCTGAAAAACTAAAAGAAAAAAAAAAGAATATCCCAAGACTTGGTCTTGGATTAGTAGTGCGGGATCAAAAGTAATGATTATCGAGGAGTGTTGCACCAACCTCGATTAGCGAGAAAAATTTCGAATAAAAAAATTTTAAAAATTTTAAAAAAAATCCAAAAAACTCTCAAATTGGTGGTTGCACCAAATTTGAGCATCCCCGCTCTGATATCACTTGTTGGATCGAGAGAAACGATAGAGGGGGGTGAATATCGTAAAACGTTCGGATTAAAGTTAGAGCAATTACACAACGGAAATTTAAATCAAACACACGCAAACACCAAGTTTTTTACTTGGTTCAGAGTCGTGGTCGGCTCCTACTCCAAGGCCCACGGTCGTTGACCATTTACTATGGGCAATTCTACATGTGCGCAAAACAGTTTACAGAGAGATATTATAAAAGTAGTATAGTAAACTTAAAAACAGCTCTTCGTTACCGACGTCCGGTGTAGATTGAATTTTCGGGGCGGAGGGACGTCGTCGGCGCTTGTATCTCGAGTTGGGAGGTTTCCGGAGCAGAGCGCAGAAGCAGAAGAGCGTAGGAACGTTTGAAGAATTGTTGTTCGAAGCCTTGGGGTCGAGGGCCTATTTATAGCCCCTGGGGGCGCCCGGAACATCGAGGGCGCCCGGAACGTCGGGGGCGCCCCCCCCCATGTGTCAGCTGATCCGAGTTCTTCTCGGTCAGCTCTGATCCCTTCAAACTCGGGATCAGATCTTGACTGGGGCGCCCGGGATGCTGGGGGCGCCCGGGTTGACCGGGTCAGGCTCTTATCCTGTTGGCTTCTCGCTGGCTTGCTTCGTTAGCTTGAGCTAGGGGCGCCCGAGACGCTGGGGGCGCCCGGGAGCATGGGGGACGCCCGAGAGCACGGGGGCGCCCCGCCCATAAGCTGCTGAAGCGAACACTTGCTCCATCTGTTTTGTGTTCACCTTGGGGGCGTCCGGGACACTCCGGGCGCCCTACTCAGCTGCTGCCTCACTCCTTTGAGGCTCTCTGAGCTGCAGATACTCGTTCCTTCGGTCCTGCATCCAGGATTAGTCCAAAACAACATAAAGCAATAATATGTTAGTTTATACAGCCTTAGCTGTCTTGGTTCTGACTTTGGGCCTCCAAAATGGAGCCCTAGATCAAACCGACGCCTATTGTTCCCTCGACGGGGAACGCGTCCTCACCTACTCCTCTCGAGAGAATGTACCTGATGCCAACCGACTCCTCCGGTTGGACTTTTGCCCAGCAGTCCTTCGCCAGGTGCCTAGCTGTCCTTCGCCAGGTCTTCAGTACCAAGCTATCCTTCGCCTGGTGCCTAGCTGTCCTTCGCTAGGTCTTCAGTACTTAGGCTATCCTTGCATAGTGCCTAGCAGTCCTTCGCTAGGTCTTTGTATCCTAGCATTCCTTCGCCAGGTGCCTAGTCATCCTTCGCTAGGACTTTGTATCCTAGCATTCCTTCGCCAGGTGCCTAGCAATCCTTCGCTAGGACTTTTCTTGCACACTTGAGTAGCATGTTAGATAGACATAATATCTTAACTTTTGAACCCTTTTGCCATTTATCAAAACACAGGTTCGACTTGGTGCTTTCTGCACCAACAACATGGGTATACATTAGAGAATGTGTACTGAATTGATCTGTCATGAGAAAGTTTCATAGATTGTCATATAAGTGTCATAAACTTTCTCATATGACTATTAGTATGAATAGTCCTTAGATCTGAAGTCACTACGATTCCCTATATAAGGAGTTAAATACTTTGGTATTGTCAAACGTCACCCGTAACAGGGTGGACTATAAAGGTGATCATTGGGTATGTAATGAATTATACGAAGGGATGTGAGTGATGTAGATGAGATCTATCCCTCCCATATGACGGGAGTGATATCTGTGGGTCCTATGATCGAGAAGGACTACTAAAACACATGACCATGCTCAAATGAGTCAATATGAGATATTGAGCTCATTTGTTTGAGTGAGTCTACTTGGGGATCAAGAAACACAAAGATTGATCGAGGATAACATGGTCTATGCCTCATTGGTCAATCTAGATATCGAGAATGGAAGGACAAGGTCATATATTGTCATAGTCACTGAGGTTAAGTCGGATCTCGATTTTCTAGTCACTTGGGTAGCAATGATGCATTGCTAGATGTCGCTCATTGCTTATGTGTCTAAAGTAATTTAGACATATTGCCAACGTTACGAGAACCTATTGGGTCACACACTAAGGACACGATGCTTCGGAGATTAATTGATCTTAGTTTGACTAAGATTTGATCCAAATTGTATTAATTGAGTTAGACTCAAGTGAATCCAATTGGATTATGGGATTGAGATCTAATTTGAGTTTGACTCATTTAGATTAGACTCAACTACATTTGAATGAGATATTAATTTATTAAAATATTTAATAATTTAACAATAGAGGAATGAAAAGTTTCTCTTCATTGGATGAAGAGAAGTTGAAAAGTCACATGAGAAAATGTGCTCTAAGTGGATTTTTATTAGCATTAATCGAGGGAAGCTAAAGGGACAAAAACGCTTCATATTCATGGGATGAGTATAAAAGAGTTTTTTCTTGTCATTTGGATGATGAACTTGTCATTCTTTCTTCCCTTCCTTCTCTTGTCCAAAATCCCTCTTCTTCCTCTCCTTCTTGCTTTATGAATCTCCTCTTGTGGCTAGCACCACAAAGGTGATTCTTCTCCAAAGCTTGAGAGATCGTGTTCGTGTGGATACGTATAGAGGCACGGACACTTGAACGTGCAAGAGATCCGGCATACCTTAGACAAGCGGGATAAGCGAAGGGCACGCGCCAAACGTATACCTATACGATAGGAATTTGTAAATTAACTTTGTATGAGTTTTCTTTCGCATGGATCGCTCGTGGGACCTCTTATTTTCGTTGCGATTTTTGAATATTTTTGCCTATAGATCCCTACAGTGGTATCAGGGCCACTTGCGAAAGATTATACAAAGTTTAGAAAAACATTTATATGTGATATAGAAGTAGGACATAATTTTGTTATGGATTGTGTAATGTATGAGCATTTGTTGAGATACAAAAGTTTGTGTTGATCAAACTAAAAGTCCATAGCATTATCATATGAATAAGAAAGTGTGCTATGGTCCGATTGTACTCAACAAATTTTATAACCTATGGTTTTGGCTCATGAGCATTTTACAATCATAATAAAAATTGATTGTATAATCGGAAGTTGAGTCGAGTTCAATATCCAAAGAGGAAGAGGAAGTGGATTCGTCCACATCCTCAAGTGAGGAAGAAGAAGAGCAATCCAAGGTGGAGGAGATCTTGGAAGCTCAACCTCAGCTACTGAGAAGAGTGGGAAATCACACATCAAGTGCTTTGAGTATGGGGAGATGGGAATCTACAAGATTAGATGTCCTTCACTCAAGAAGGTAAAAGAGCTAAACCCTAAGCCCAGTAAAGTTCATTTGAAAACTAATGTGGGTTGTAGGGATGGAGCTAAGGATAAGAAGCATATAATTTGTTTCACATATGATGAGCGTTGTCATTACCACACAAAATGCCTGAGAAAAAGAGAGCTCAACAAGCTAGGACATTTGAATAAATTGAAGAAGAAGAGTAGCTCAAGTAAAGGGAGAGCTTCAATGGTAGAAGAGAAGGTAATCCCTTATTTAAAATTTAATTCAATTTCTAATTTTTATATGCTTGTTAGAAATATTGTAGATTATTTACCCAAGCTGTTAAATCCGAAACTTTTGTGACACTCCGGAAAATCTCTCAGAATAGGTCCTAGGGTTTCCGGGCTTCCAGATGAGGTGTAGGGGATTTAAAAGATTTAAAACTAAACATAAAAGGGGTTGTTTGCTAAAAATTTTCAAATGTAGGGGTGCTATTTGAATTATTGCGAAGATTGGACTTAAATGTAAATGACCGGTTGAAAAAGGGCTGCTAGGGCTCGGTGGCTTCGGTCGCTTCCACCCCTCTTCGCTCTCCGCTTCATCGCAGCCAAGCCGCTTCGCCCGCACCTCTCTTATGGCCGATCGAAGCCAACAGCCGTCGCAGTCGATCGCAAGCATCTGAGCTCCGGTTCCTCGCTTCTCAAACCACCTCGCGAGCGTGAGTGAGGGATTTCTCCACAACGATTTAAGGTGTCATCCCGATTTGGGCGGAGGGTGCTGTCGGAGCTGAGTGGAGTCTCTGCCGGCAAATGTTGAGGTAAGGGATTTGTTATTCAACCTGGGTTTTGGAATGGAGGATGGTTCGGGAATTTGACCGACGCCGAGAGTCTCATGTGTGACTGTGTTTGCGAAAATTCCAGCTGCTCGTAGGTTTCTGTGGGCAAGGTTGTGGCTAACTGGATAGCAATCGGGAGGAGGATCTCGCCTAGCTAACACAGGTAAGAGTTTGTTGTTAAGTTTTCCTATCCTTACATTGCTGTAAGCTTGCGATTGGGTTTCAATTTGGTTTTTATTTGGAAGTTATACCATGGGCAAAGATTGGGATGAATTAGATCTATCTTAGTTGGTATTATGTGTTGGTTTTAAATCTTGAGATGCATGAGTTGTGATTGGTTTTGGTTGTCTTCCTTTGATATTGCTTTGGTTTGAATTTTAGCTTAATCCTCAGATCTTGTGATGAATTGCCATGTGGGAGAGTTTTTGATAAAGGTTGGTTTCGGTTGTTTCTGTGTTAGATTGGTAGATAGTTAGCATGGATATGTGATAATGCATTGAACCCTAAATTGAATGCAATTGTAGTTGGATCGGTTATAGAACTTCTTCTTGCATTTGAATTGAATCTACCCAAGGGATTTGAGCTGTGAATTTGTTGCATGGAGTGTCACTGTAATGGAATAGGTTTTTCTTTAAGTTTTGATCAGTTGATACTATGAGGTGATGCCAATGGATGCCGTGCTATTTGGATGAATTTGCTAATTGGTGTGTAGGTTAGCCAGCTATGGGATTGCCCTGTTTAAAATAGGAATATAATATGTTGTACAAGATGGTATTTTGGTTGGGACTAGGTTGTTAGCTTAACATTTAGATCTTGTGACGTTGTCACATGATACTTGGAGTTAGGTTGAGGTTAGGTCTAATTTGAGATTAAAACCTCGTAACCTAAACGAGATAAAGTTGATGGGAATTTAACCTAGAATGAACCCCATTCTAATTACGATGAGTAAGTAGAAACCTTTCCAGTTAATTAGACATAATTAAAGGAAAGGGGACAAATGGGATAACCCTAATATGGCTTAGGGATTTATTAGCTAGCTATCATTTGTGCAATAGCTAATTAAATATATCCTTGATACAGGAGCTTGATTGGATTATTGACGGGTGGTTCTTTCTCATTGGATACGAGCATCTTCACTTTAAGGTGGGTACTTCTTGCTTGTCTTCTTTAGATCCACGTTATCTTTATGCATGGCTATTTATTATTGATGCAATAGGATGATATTGACCTTTATCTGCTACCGTTTTGTTATCCTGCTTGATACTTATGCTTGACCTTGGATATGATCTAAATTTTCTTCTATACAGTCTCGTTTATTTGTTATCTGATTCTGTATAGCATTGGTATGAGCATGAGTTTATGGATAGGGATTAGCATACCACTATATGGTTGCATTGGTTGATTCTAGTTATACTTGCCCGTGTGTCTAGGTATGGACTGATTGGGTTATTGTTGTATGACACCTGATATTTGCATTGGTTGATTCTGGTTATACTTGCCCGTGTGTCTAGGTATGGACTGATTGGGTTATTGTGGTATGACACCTGATATTTACATTGGTTGATTCTGGTTATACTTGCCCGTGTGTCTAGGTATGGACTGATTGGGTTATTGTTGTATGACACCTGATATTTGCATTGGTTGATTCTGGTCATACTTGCCCGTGTGTCTAGATATGGACTGATTGGGTTATTGTTGCATGTCACCTGATGTCTGCATTGGATGATTCTGTTATTACTTGCATGTGCACTTAGATGCATGATGGTTAGGTTATTATACCTGTAATCGACCTATGCATGTTATGTTGAGTATGATGACCTGGTAGGGGTTGCATGTGTTTGAGTCATGCACCATACCTGCACTGTTGCATGCCGACGATCAGCGACTCCCTTGTGGTTGAGTCTATCGTCTTCCGGTACATGATATGCACACACGGCCACTCATGGGTTAGTGGATACCGTTAGGTGTGTGCATTTGCCCTGTATTGCTCCGCACGGTCACTATTTGAAGGGTGGTTCCGGTGCGTGGTAGCATCCAGGGATCCCTTCTCTTCCCATAGACTAGAGGAGATGAGAGCGACGCTCCCCCATATATACATGGGGTAGGGGGGCGGTCCCCCGCCAGCATCCTGTCCACTCGGTCACTCAGGAGCAGTGATAGCAGGGTGCGTACAGTGTCACAGCTCTACCCACTCGGCCGACACAGTTTCGCCTGTCTCGGTGGCTTGACTGGTGTTAGGGTGTGACCATGACATTGCATCATGTGCATATGATGCACTGTGCATTTTGATTGTGATTGCTGCATTTATTTGCTGCACTTGTTTGACATGCATATACAGGATATGCTTATGTGTGGTTTGATGACCCTGCACTAGCTCGTGTGGTACGAGTCGTACATGGTATGGATAGACTGATTTCTGGTATGTACAGTCAGTGTTACTTTCAGTTATGCATATTCTGCTATTCCTGTTGAGACTGTATCCTGTTGTTTCTTTATAGCTTATTCAGCTATTTTGTTCAGCCATGCATATCTATCTATATACCCGCGAGTCCACTTGGACTCACCACCCATCATAATATTTTTATTTTCAGGTTGATAGCTTGCCGGAGGAGCCCAGTTGCCGGTCCCGGGTCCCCACGACTCCATTTGGATGGGAGCTTCCGCTGGTTTTGGTTTTCTTTTTATAGCATAGTATATGTTTTGTACTCGTTATGTTACCGAGGGCTTGTATTAGATTTATTCGTACGGTATTGTATTTTTGAGTCCTTTGTTAGACTTTATGATGTGGTTTTGCTACGTGCCTGCCCAGGGGGCAGCTCAGGTGAGTTCTATGTTTTAGTGTTGCGTTGTTTCATTTTCTTATATGTTATATATACCTATTTTGAGGCCTGAGGCCATTTTATAACTGCGTGGGTTTGTGTGTATGTGTAAATTGTCCGCCGGACAGGGGAGATGCTGTCCAATTTTATATTGGATCAGCGACTCCATTGGTCTCGGGGCGTGACAATTTATTTTGGTATCAGAGCCCAGGTTGCCGGATACCTTAGGGACTTGTGGATTTATGTTTGCGTTGCGTATTTGATTTACGGATTTGTCGAAGGTAAATCTGATACCTACCCTGTAGGTGTCGGAGCTCGGGTTGGACGATGTCTACCCGAGTACATTTCGGATTTTTCGGAGTCGCTTTTGCGGTGTGATTTGTACTCTGGGACCTGGCGGCAACGGGACATCTCCAGGCGGCAAGAGGTATATCTTTCTGGACTTATCCTACTTTTAGTATTTACTATTTGAGTTAGGATTGGTTAGATTATCCCAGCTTGGTGGGATCGTACATTCATACTAGATGGATAGATATTCGTAGACTTGATTTTGGTTGGATTGACATGTTGTCAATCTATCTTATGTCGTGATCGTTCATGTGAGCGATTTGTTGACACATTGCCGATAAGACTTTGGAACGAGAAGGCTAATTCTCTAGTAGCATCGACTGCTGAGTCGAAAAGCCAAGGTCGAATATGTCGACAATCTATTGGAGGTTTAGGATTTTGATCTTTCTAGACCTTATTATTTCATAGTACGTGTTTTAGCTATTATTAGCTAAGTAAGAACTAGGGTTGCCTACAGTGGTTGGCTCGATCAGTATAGGATTGACATACCCTGGTTTAAAGATTTTTAGACCTTTGGGTTGCACGTGCCTGGTTAGGTGACCTGGAAGGCATGTTTGGGGTGCATGACCTACATTGATATAAAAGGCTAGTATGAGCTATATACTAACATGGATATTAGAGGAGTGATACATCATATGCCATGGGAACTTTGACCCTGGATCACCTGTATTTTGTTGATGACCTAGAATGTACATGTGATGGATGTCTTGAGCTGGTACAGGGAAGTGTGGAGCTATGCGCTTGACACTTGTGGGTTACCATTGGTACTTGGTTGGATAACCAAGGAGGTAACTTCGAACTTATGATTTGCGCTGATGCGAATCACTTATGAGGTTAGACCACCTCTGGGTGGAAGATGTTGAGGATAATTGACAGGGAGCAAAGAATCATATCGTGATTATATTGAGATACTCATGAGAGATAGCGTGTCTGTATGTTATGGAGTTGGAACTCGAAGGTTTCTAAACCTTAAGTGAAGGAATCGGAGAGTATTGGGTTACGAGCCGATGGTTGGTTGACTCGTTTATTGTACATGGTTCTATGAGTGATTTTGACTCATAGATCGAGTGTTCGTGGTTAGATAATCTCGATGGTACATCGGAATGTACGACTCGTTATGGTGTTGAGAGGTGGATTGAGATTGACAAATCTCTATAATATGTTGTATTTTGAGGATTCTAGTAGTGCATATGGACCTGTCGGACTTGTAGTTTTTTATGGATCATTTGGTGGATATATGATCTTTCTGTGATTGGTTATTTGGAAGTTTATTTTTGCTAGTAGCATATGGTATGACTTATTGGTGGAATCATTAATTATATGTTTTCTTTTGTTGGTTTATTGGAGAATATATATAATAGGACTTGTGATATTCGGAGGATGTTATTGATTTGGGTGTACTTGAGTGATACTCATGGATTTGACGTTTTACGATTGAGGATCGGAATATAGACTTGGCGCCAGTGATCTTAGGATTGAGTGCTCTGGGTAGGTGTGATGATTGGTTGGTTGTTCGAGTATATCTGGTTATTGGATGATAATCTTTGGATTGATATTTCCAGTTGCTCCGTAGCGGTGTAACCTTAGGGTATCAGACGGAGTGGTTGTTCATGATATGTACGGACAAGTTTAGCTGTTAATGTTTGTCGTATGAGGAATAATGAAATTTGGGGACCAAATTTTTGTTAGTGGGGGAGGATGTTAAATCCGAAACTTTTATGACACTCCGAAAAATTTCTCAGAATAGGTCCTAGGGTTTCCGGGCTTCCAGATGAGGTGTAGGGGATTTAAAAGATTTAAAACTAAACATAAAAGGGGTTGTTTGCTAAAAATTTTCAAATGTAGGGGTGCTATTTGAATTATTGCGAAGATTGGACTTAAATGCAAAAGACCAGTTGAAAAAGGGCTGCTAGGGCTCGGTGGCTTCGGTCGCTTCCACCCCTCTTCGCTCTCCGCTTCATCGCAGCCAAGCCGCTTCGCCCGCACCTCTCTTCTGGCCGATCGAAGCCAACAGCCGCTGCAGTCGATCGCAAGCATCTGAGCTCCGATTCCTCGCTTCTCAAACCACCTCGCGAGCGTGAGTGAGGGATTTCTCCACAGCGATTTAAGGTGTCATCCTGATTTGGACGGAGGGTGCTGTCGGAGCTGAGTGGAGTCTCTGCCGGCAAATGTTGAGGTAAGGGATTTGTTATTCAACCTGGGTTTTGGAATGGAGGATGGTTCGGGAATTTGACCGACGCCGAGAGTCTCATGCGTGACTGTGTTTGCAAAAATTCCAGCTGCTCGTAGGTTTCTATGGGCAAGGTTGTGGCTAACTGGATAGCAATCGGGAGGAGGATCTCGCCTAGCTAACACAGGTAAGAGTTTGTTGTTAAGTTTTCCTGTCCTTACATTGCTGTAAGCTTGCGATTGGGTTTCAATTTGGTTTTTATTTGGAAGTTATACCATGGGCAAAGATTGGGATGAATTAGATCTATCTTAGTTGGTATTATGTGTTGGTTTTAAATCCTGAGATGCATGAGTTGTGATTGGTTTTGGTTGTCTTCCTTTGATATTGCTTTGGTTTGAATTTTAGCTTAATCCTCAGATCTTGTGATGAATTGCCATGTGGGAGAGTTTTTGATAAAGGTTGGTTTCGGTTGTTTCTGTGTTAGATTGGTAGATAGTTAGCATGGATATGTGATAATGCATTGAACCCTAAATTGAATGCAATTGTAGTTGGATCAGTTATAGAACTTCTTCTTGCATTTGAATTGAATCTACCCAAGGGATTTGAGATGTGAATTTGTTGCATGGAGTGTCACTGTAATGGAATAGGTTTTTCTTTAAGTTTTGATCAGTTGATACTATGAGGTGATGCCAATGGATGCCGTGCTATTTGGATGAATTTGCTAATTGGTGTGTAGGTTAGCCAGCTATGGGATTGCCCTGTTTAAAATAGGAATATAATATGTTGTACAGGATGGTATTTTGGTTGGGACTAGGTTGTTAGCTTAACATTTAGATCTTGTGACGTTGTCACATGATACTTGGAGTTAGGTTGAGGTTAGGTCTAATTTGAGATTAAAATCTCGTAACCTAAACGAGATAAAGTTGATAGGAATTTAACCTAGAATGAACCCCATTCTAATTACGATGAGTAAGTAGAAACCTTTCCAGTTAATTAGACATAATTAAAGGAAAGGGGACAAATGGGATAACCCTAATATGGCTTAGGGATTTATTAGCTAGCTATCATTTGTGCAATAGCTAATTAAATATATCCTTGATACAGGAGCTTGATTGGATTATTAACGGGTGGTTCTTTCTCATTGGATACGAGCATCTTCACTTTAAGGCGGGTACTTCTTGCTTGTCTTCTTTAGATCCACGTTATCTTTATGCATGGCTATTTGTTATTGATGCAGTAGGCTGATATTGACCTTTATCTGCTACCGTTTTGTTATCATGCTTGATACTTATGCTTGACCTTGGATATGATCTAAATTTTCTTCTATACAGTCTCGTTTATTTGTTATCTGATTCTGTATAGCATTGGTATGAGCATGAGTTTGTGGATAGGGATTAGCATACCACTATATGGTTGCATTGGTTGATTCTGGTTATACTTGCCCGTGTGTCTAGGTTTGAACTGATTGGGTTATTGTTGTATGACACCTGATATTTGCATTGGTTGATTCTGGTTATACTTGCCCGTGTGTCTAGGTATGGACTGATTGGGTTATTGTGGTATGACACCTGATATTTGCATTGGTTGATTCTGGTTATACTTGCCCGTGTGTCTAGGTATGGACTGATTGGGTTATTGTTGTATGACACCTAATATTTGCATTGGTTGATTCTGGTCATACTTGCCCGTGTGTCTAGATATGGACTGATTGGGTTATTGTTGCATGTCACCTGATGTCTGCATTGGATGATTCTGTTATTACTTGCATGTGCACTTAGATGCATGATGGTTAGGTTATTATACCTGTAATCGACCTATGCATGTTATGTTGAGTATGATGACCTGGTAGGGGTTGCATGTGTTTGAGTCATGCACCATACCTGCACTGTTGCATGCCGACGATCAGCGACTCCCTTGTGGTTGAGCCTATCGTCTTCCGGTACATGATATGCACACACGGCCACTCATGGGTTAGTGGATACCGTTAGGTGTGTGCATTTGCCCTGTATTGCTCCGCACGGTCACTATTTGGAGGGTGGTTCCGGTGCGTGATAGCAGCCAGGGATCCCTTCTCTTCCCATAGACTAGAGGAGATGAGAGCGACGCTCCCCCATATATACATGGGGTAGGGGGCGGTCCCCCGCCAGCATCCTGTCCACTCGGTCACTCAGGAGCAGTGATAGCAGGGTGCGTACAGTGTCACAGCTCTACCCACTCGGTCGACACAGTATCACCTGTCTCGGTGGCTTGACTGGTGTTAGGGTGTGACCATGACATTGCATCATGTGCATATGATGCATTGTGCATTTTGATTGTGATTGCTGCATTTATTTGCTGCACTTGTTTGACATGCATGTACAGGATATGCTTATGTGTGGTTTGATGACCCTGCACTAGCTCGTGTGGTACGAGTCGTTCATGGTATGGATAGACTGATTTCTGGTATGTACAGTCAGTGTTACTTTCAGTTATGCATATTCTGCTATTCCTGTTGAGACTATATCCTGTTGTTTCTTTATAGCTTATTCAGCTATTTTGTTCAGCCATGCATATCTATCTATATACCCGCGAGTCCACTTAGACTCACCACCCATCGTAATATTTTTGTTTTCAGGTTGATAGCTTGCCGAAGGAGCCCAGTTGCCGGTCCCGGGTCCCCACGACTCCATTTTGATGGGAGCTTCCGCTGGTTTTGGTTTTTCTTTTTATAGCATAGTATATGTTTTGTACTCGTTATGTTACCAAGGGCTTGTATTAGATTTATTCGTACGGTATTGTATTTTTGAGTCATTTGTTGGACTTTATGATGTGGTTTTGCTACGTGCCTGCCCAGGGGCAGCTCAGGTAAGTTCTATGTTTCAGTGTTGCGTTGTTTCATTTTCTTATGTGTTATATATACCTGTTTTGAGGCCTGAGGCCATTTTATAACTGCGTGGGTTTGTGTGTATGTGTAAATTGTGTTGGATCGAGATAACCGATAGAGGGGGGGTGAATATCGGAAATCGTTCGGATTTTCGTAAAGAGCACGTACGCAGCGGAAATAAAATAAAACAATCACAGCACAAAGACACAGTCGATTTACTTGGTTCGGAGCTGTGTCGACTCCTACTCCAAGGCCCACGGTCGTTGACCGTTTACTTTGGGCAATTCTATATACGCACAAATCAGTTTACAATAATTTATTACAAGTAAGTGCACTAACAATAATATTAAAAAATTCGATCTTCGTTACCGACGTCCGGAGTGGATTGACTCTTTCAGGGCAGCGGGACATCGTCGGCTCGAGTTGGAGTGTTTCCGGAGCAAGGCACGAGCGTAGAAGATCTTTGGGGCGTTGAGAGAACAGTTGTCCTGAAGCCTTGGTCGAAGGCCCTTTATATAGGGCCTGGGGGCGCCCGGGACGTCGGGGGCGCCCCCCACGTGGCCTCTGATCCGCAGAGCTCTCGGTCAGCGTCTATCCTCTGGATCCGCTTTGACCGGGGCGCCCGGAGCGCCCTCATTGACCGGGTCAAAGTTCTATCTCCTTGGCTTCGAGGGGTTCGGGTTCGATGTTGCGCATGGGGGCTCCCGCAGCGCAGGGGGCGCCCGGGAGCACGGGGGCGCTCGGCCCAGCATGTATTCGAACTCCTTTTTTTTCTTTACTTGTTTTGTATGGCCCTTGGGGGCGCCCGGGACACTCCGGGCACCCTACTCAGCTACTACCTCATTCCTTTGAGGCTATCTGAGCTGCAGACACTCCTTCCTTTGGTCCTACATCCAGGGTTAGTCCAAAACACAATAAAGCAATAAAGTATTTGTTTATACAGCCTTAGCTGTCTTGGTTCTGACTTTGGTCTCCAAAATGGAGCCCTAGGTCGAACCGACGCCTACTGTTCCCTCGACGGGGAACGCGTCCTCACCTACTCCTCTCGGGAGAATTTACCTGATGCCAACCGTTCCTCTGGTTGGACTTTTGCCTGATGGTCCTTTGTCAGGTCTTGTAAACTGGCAGTCCTTCGCTAGGGCTTCAGTCCCAGGCTGTCCTTCGCTAGGGCTTCAGTCCCAGGCTGTCCTTCGCCTGGAGCCTAGCAGTCCTTCACTAGGGCTTGATACTGGCAGTCCTTCGCCAGTTGCCTAGCAATCCTTTGCTAGGGCTTTCTTTCCTGGCATTCCTTTGCCAGTGCCTAGCAGTCCTTCGCTAGGGCTTTTCCTGCACACTAGATTAACTTGTTAGAAAACAAGAACGACTTAACTTTTGACCTATGTTGCCATTATCAAAACACAGGTTTGACTTAGGTGCATTCTGCACCAACAATCTCCCCCTTTTTGATTTATGGCAACCCTAATTCAAAAAGTTAAGTTTAAGCAAAACATAAAAAAGTTTTAACTTTTATTCCCTCCCCCTGGAAGGAATCTCCCCCTAGATTTTTAAAAAATTCGTGGGGTTTAAAAAAACTTTACTTGTACTTGAAAATTTTTTGAGAATGTTAGCTTAAGTAAGAATTTCAGTTTTAATACTGTTTTGAAAAACTTAAGCTTTAGAGTACTTAAAAAATTTTGACAAGCTTAAGTAAGAACCTTTTGAAAGGCTAGAGTACTTAGGAAAATTTTGAAAGTTTGAGTAAAAATCTTGCAGCTAGAGTACTTAGCAACATTTTAAAAGCTTTAAGAAATTTTGAAACTAGAGTACTTTGGCAAAATTTTGAAAGCTTTAAGAAATTTTGAAACTGGAGTACTTAGGCAAAATTTTGAAAGGTTTAAGAACTTTTGAAACTGGAGTACTTAGGCAAAATTTTGAAAGCTTTAAGAACTTTTGAAACTAGAGTACTTAGGCAGAAATTTTGAAAGCTTTAAGAACTTTTGAAACTAGAGTACTTAGGCAAAATTTTGAAAGCTTTAAGAACTTTTGAAACTAGAGTACTTAGGCAGAAATTTTGAAAGCTTTAAGAGCTTAAGTACTTTAGTAAATCTTCAAAAAGTTTAAGCTTTTGAATAAAGGATAAGTGAAAGCTTTTGTAAGATTAGTAAATTTTTGAAACCTTTTTGAATGAAGGAAAAATTTTGAATTTTAAAAAATTTCTCTTTCCTTTCCTATCTCTCCCCCTTTGCCATATATCAAAATAAGATAACTATAGCATGAATAAAGGAAATAAATAAGAATTTGCTGTACTGAACCAATTCATAATTAGATTTACACTAAATCAATCAATTTTCTCTGTAGGGACCTGTCTAACCCAATTAGCTACTTACTAACTGTTATAAACAGTAGTTTTTGCTAGGGTTAGTCAAATTAAGTGTTTCTGTTCAAGTTAGATTTTCTAAACTTGACACTTAACTTGATTGCTATATAAATTGTATTTAGTGCCCCAATTACTGCAGATGCACTGACTTAAAGCATCTTAAATTAAGGCAAAGACCTAAGCATCTCAACCCTTTCTAGGTTATCAATCAAAAGTACCCTAAGGTGCTTGTGAGATGCTGGCTTTTAAGTCTATAGGTGCATGCAGTTCTAGGGTTAGGGCCTAGGCTAAGTCCATTTTCGAAAAAGCCCTAATTTTTTAAAGGGGGTAGTTTTGCAATAAAACTAAGTAAAAAAATGAAAACTGATTTTGAAATTAAGTAAAACAGTTTTTCAAATTCAAAAGAAATTTTAAACTAAAAGAAAATTTAATCTATTCTACAGAGCACAATCCTAACTGCAAACAGAACAAGTACTCATAAACTGGTCAACAGAAAATAGAGCAGGTAATCAAGGTTCAAATACAGTCAAATAGTCAAACACAAGTCAACCCTACTGAGTAGGGGCAGTCAAATAGGTACAATGCTAAGTGAATCTAAGACGAAGGACCGGGATGATCAGACGGGCCAGGCTGCCGTGCATCGAATCGTGCCATCATCTCTATGTATCGTGCGTCAGCCACTTCTCGATCGGCACGACGAGCTTCCATCTCCTCTAGGTGGTAGGCTTCGACCTCCTCTCGGAGACTCTGAACCTTTGTGTCTAAATGCATCACTCTCTGGTAGAGTGTCGGTGGAGCAGGCTCGTCGATGTGTGCTCGGGCTGCTGCAGCTATGTCTCCAATGTCGACTTCAACCTCCTCGTCTGAGTCGACTGGTGCTCTGGCCTGCTGTCGTCTCCAACTAAGAACCCCGGTAGCCGACACCTCTAGACCCGCTAAGGAAAAGTTCCTAAATCCTATTTCGTCAAAGTCGGTCATAGCGCAAATTTCACCAACGGTAATGTCCCGACCGTGGTGATGAAGGAGGGATGTGATGATGTGGCAATATGGTGTGTGCACTCGTCCCTGGGTCGTGACACTGGACGCATGCAGAATGGTATGAAACATATGGAGTCCAATGTCTAGGTCAAGGTGATGGACTAGGGCATAAAGAAGGAAAGCATGAAAGGGTCGCATAGTCCCTAGGTCTCTGGTGGAGAGTGGTAGGATACAGCGGACCAGAACTCTATACAAGGCATAGTTCTGGGCCTAAAGTTCAACAGCTTGGAAGCGTCTGTTTGCGGGGAGGTCGGCCCTATAGAAGTAGGAGTGAATGGTATCTAGGGTAATGTCTGAGTATGGAGGATCAAATGGGGGATTCCTGGGAGGATAGCATCAGAATGTGGACTGAGAGGGTCGCAGTCCTAGGAAGCGGTTTAACAGAGTAGGGGTGATGGTCAAAGGAATCCCTTAGACAGTGGTGTGAAACATAAGATTATCTTATCGAATAATATTATTGTAAAATTCTGCGCATAAAGATTCATTAATGGTATGCGTGAAGAAGACAAGATTGTCCAATTGATAGAAGTTGATGATGTTCATGGCGACAGGGCATGATTGGGTAAAAAAGTGCCTATTGAGATAACTCGTTTTAATAGGCTTGTAGATTGTTTGTGCGAACCTATTACATAACTCTAGATTAGGAAATCTAGGGTCGGGACGAGGTTGGGCACCGGGGTTGGCCGGGTTCGGTCGGCGTCTTCTAAGTTAAGAGAGTTAAAGAAATAAAGATATTGCATGAAATAACTTTAAATGCAATAAAGATAATTAATAATCATACCGGACAGCTCGGGGAGGCATGATTGAGGAAGAGGACTTGCAAGGTCTTCTTGAAGAGTAAGAAGTGAAGAAGAAGGTTGATTTTGGTGTGGAAAATGAAGGAGGTTCAGGTGCCTTTTATAGGCAAACCCATGGGGGCGCCCGGGAGTTTCCGGGCGCCCCGGTCAGCAACTACTGCCAAAGGCAGAAGCTTTTGGCTGCTGGGGGCGCCCGGGACAACCCGGGCACCCTCAACAGAGAGCTTTTGCAGCTTTTGCTGCATTGGAGGTGATGGGGGCGCCCGCGTGGTTCCGAGCGCCCTGGTCAAAAGCAAAATCAGCTTTTTGCCTAGGGAGTAAGAAAAGGTGGGGTAGGGGCGCCCGCGTGGTTCCGGGTTCCCGGAATAGGGTAGGTAAGGACAAATTTTTAGTCTTGTCTACTTTTAACCATGGTTTAATCGGTTTGACCATGGTTTGAATTGATTTGACCGTTTTGACTGTGGTTTGACCGTGGTTTGACTATCTTGACCATGGTTTGAATATGTTGACCATGGTTTGACAAATACAAGATTATCTCATAGGTATTAAAAGAATTTTCAATTGAGTCTTAATCCTACTGTCTCACCCAGTCTAGGTTTTTAATCACGTTAACCTTATAGGTTTTGTGAGACAGGTTTTGATAGTTTTGAAAGTTGAAAGTTTATTTAAAAATAATTAAATTTTGAAAACTTAATTTTTCAACAGAAGTTTAAATCTACAAATAACTGAATTTTTGTGTTAGATTCGAATTTGATAAAAATTAATTTGAATTTGAATTTCAGAAATTGGCTTCCAGGTCTTGGCGAGGCACTAGGCCTTCTTTGGCCGTAGCCTTATGGGATCATCCACCCTTTCCTTGACAAAGCCTTTTAATGAAATTTCATTTTCAAAAATTCTTTGACAAATTTCTGGTCTAACTAGTTTGGGTCTTGGATCGGTAGCTTCGGCTAGTTCCGCCAAATTGGCTTCCCTAACGTACTATCATCTCACCTCCACCCAATATTATGTTGTCAAATTTCAGCTAAGTTTGTTTAGTCCTTAAGCTAGCCTAAGTCTAAGCATGGTATATTGCAGAAATTAAATAACCAATTAATCAAGCAATTTAAATCAATAATAACAAGTTTATCTAATAATGAAAATAGTTTTCAGTTTGACTCCCCCTGGACTAAAGCCACGGTGATGGTTAGGCAAGATGTGAATCTTGTCCTTGGGGATCCAATACTGATTTGATCCAGTCGGTTTGTTCAGGTATAGTTTAGGTACCCATGCCTGAATTTTGCCTCTGGACTGATTCAGTACAGCAAGTTATGATCTTTGCCGAGATTTGGTTCTATAGCCCAATCCGGATCGATTTAGAACTGATTTCTGTTTTCCAAGGATCATGTCAAGACCTTTGGAACCAGATGTAAATCGTTCTAATGCTGATCTAAGATCCTTAACCTGAGTTTTCAGGGAGGAGTTTTCCTTTTCAAGTTTTTCAACTTGAGTAGGAGTTCCTTCCTGAACCTTCTCGGTTAAGGGTCTAGAGTCAGCTCCCTCTTTCAGGAGTTTTACTTCCTGTCGGAGGGACTCGACTCGGAGTTTGGCTTTTGCCAAATCTCGAGAAAGAAAAGAAATTAATTCACTTAATTGCGATCTATTAAAACCTGTTACCTTAATTTCTCCGTCTTCTGTGAAGGTCAGCTCGCCGTCCTCTTGTTCTGTTTCTGATTTGGTTCCGACTTCTTCTGAGGCAGTCAGAGCTAGGAGGTTGGACTGGGGAGCCTCTTCTTCTTCTTCTGAGGAAGACTCGTCCCAGGTTGCTTGGAGTGTCTTCTTTCTTCTCGTCCTTTTTGTCTCCTTTAGGTTAGGGCACTCTGACTTGTAGTGGCCCTTTTTCTTGCACTCGTAGCAGGTCACATTAGGCTTGTTCGCAGGTTCAGCTGGTTCGTCCTTTCTTCGGCCAGTTTTCCGTTTGTTGGTTCGGTTCTTCAGCTCCTTGTAGTAGCTTCGAGCGAGCCGGACCAGCTTAGTTTGTTCTCCTTCTTTATCTTCTGAGTCTGAGTCAGAGTTAGACTCGGGTTCAGGTTCAGGCTTCTTCTTCGTTGTCCTTCCAGTTTTACCTGCAACGAAAGCAATACCTTTCTCGACCATATTGGTGTTAGTTTGTTCGTGCAGTTCTAGTTCGGAAAACAATTCATCTAATTTTATTTTAGAAAGATCTCTAGAGACCTTGTATGCATCAACCATAGATGCCCACAAGGTGTTTCTAGGGAAGGCGTTTAGAGCATATCTTATTAGGTCACGGTTTTCAACCTTGTGACCTATTGTGTGAAGACCGTTCATTACCTCTTGGATTCGTGCGTGGAGCTGGGCTGCTGTTTCGTTGTCGGCCATCTTGATGGTGTAGAGTTTGTTTAGTAGCAGATCCCTCTTGTTGATCCGAGTATCTGAAGTCCCTTCGTGCAGCTCGATCAGTTTTGTCCACAGCTCCTTTGCACTGTTGAAGGGGCCCACGCGGTTCAGCTCTTCTTTCGTCAATCCGCATTGAAGAGTCTGAGTAGCTTTTGCGTCGGCTTCTATCTTTCCCTTTAGGGCGTTGTCCCATTCAGAGTAGTTCTGAGGAAGTCCTTCGGCATTTCGGGGGATCTCCAGACCAGACTGGATAATGATCCATATGTCCACCTGAGTTTTCAGGTGGACCTCCATACGACTTTTCCAGTAAGAAAAGTCTTCTCCACTGAAGAGTGGAGGTCTGGCGGTGCTGAATCCCTCTTGCATGGCCATTTAGTCTGAAAAAGAAAACTTAAAGGATTTTCTGGTACAAAGAAAACTTACATATTTCCAAAGTTGAAAATTTTCTAAAATAGAAAATTTCCAAGATTGGAAAGTTTCCAAAGATGGGAAGTTTTCACAATTATTATAAAATTTCAGAAACTAGGAAATTTCAAACGTTTGCGAAATTTCATGAGGATTTCCAAACTTTGAAATTCCTAAATCTAAAATTTATTATAATTGGAAAGTTTCCATAATTGAAAATTTTTTTCCAAAATTGAGATTATGACAAATTTTCCGCAAAACAATTTTATGAATATGTCGAACACTAACCGGCTCTGATACCACTGTTGGGACCGGGTGCATGTCGACAAGGATACGGGTTCGTAAAATTTTAAATTTTTACGTGCAGCGGAAGAATTAGCATAAAATAATTTCCTAAATTATTTTAACCGCGTATCTAGCATGCAACCTTATGATGTGTTGACATAATCATAAATTAAAACTTTGCGGAAAAGTAAACTAATTTACTAAGTACCTTTCGTAACTCGAAGTAAGGGACGAGATCCAACCGTAGCGTCCCTTGGAAGCTCCGCCTCTATTCGCGTCCACGCCGAGTTCTCTTCGGGATGACTTCGCAAAGCCACGAGTTTTGTGCCGTCGAGAACTACTAGATTCTCTATAGGCACAACAAAGAAGATCAAGAGAGGAAAGGGAAACTAACCAACAAAGAAACGGAATCGAATTCCGAGAGGAGAGGAGTCGCTATCCGCTTCTTCTTTTTCTTGTTTCGTTTCTCCTTCTTCTTGAAGCTCACGGCAACCACCTTCTATGGGAGGAGTTGCGCCGGCCCTAACACTCAAGAGGGGCGTCGGCCCTAGCCCTAGGTGGGGAGAAGGGAAGGAGAAGAGAATAAAAGAGAGAGAGAGAGGGAGCTCTATATCAATACTCAATTGATTAGTTCGAAATCCAAGGCTTATCTATGGTTCCTTATATAGTTGCTTCTCCCTCGCTAAGTCTCCTCTTTAACGGAATTAACGGAATTAGTTATCATAAGAATTTTATCTTATAAAATTTCTTATGACTTATTCCGTTAAGCCTAGTCTTATTATAACTAATTTATAATAAAACAAATTATTCTTCTCTTTAAATTATGGAATAAAATTTTATAAGAAATTTATAAACTTTCTTATTATGGAAAAATCAATTCATAATTGATTTTATAAAATTAAAATAAACCAATTCATGGATTATTTCAACTTCCATAAAAAGAATAAATTTCTATAAATTTATTTATATAAATTTCTTTATACAAATTTATTTATCCATAATTTATAAAATAAATCGTGCTAGATCTATTTTATTAATTAAACCAAAGTTAATTGGTTTTCTCCCTTTAGGTGGCCGGCCAAACCAAGGGGGGTTTGGCACCCTCCTTGGCCGGCCAATCAAGCCCCACCAATCGCGAATTAAACCCATTTAATTCGCCCAATAAGCCTTCAAAAGACTTAGCCAATTTAAGTTTCCGTTGCGGCTCTGATTAACTCAGATTCGACTTATTTCTCTTGATCGAAAAATCCAATTTTCAACTCGTTTTAAATCCCTCGGGTACTCGTAGTGCGTGTGACTAAATAGGCGAAAGATTTATGTTGGCCGTCTATAATTAACCCATTAATTATAGAACGATCATGAGTGGCACCTAGTAGTACATCATGATCCCCAATTAATCGAAAGATCAACGGTTTGACCTCAGAAGTAATTCCGAAACCCTTCAGCAGATCTAATGAATCGTGCCCCATTCCCTTCACCATCTTATACCCACTTGGTTCAGGACATGGTCTGTGTGTGTCAGTCCCCACTAGGCTGACTATGTCACACCTAGCCCAAGTAGTGTCTTTCTCGTCCTTTGGATTTCTAATTACTCTCATGTATTTAAGAGACTCGTACTCTAAACATGATATACTCTGGTCAGAGGTTTTGAGTAACAATCCGACGATAGGCCTGGGTATATATCTCCTCGCAAGGAGTGGTGAATCCTTTGTAGGCTGTTCAAACATCTTCGGGCACTTCGGCTCATACCCAATCATCATGGGTCCACACCTCCTTGGAGATGCTTGCTTAAGATGTTAAAGTATAAGTCTCCATGACCAAGATGACTTGAACACCGCAAGTCAAAGGAACATCGCACTTAAGCTGCAGTAAGAACTTCATTGACATATCTATATAGATAACCATATGAAGTCTTACAGCTAGTCACTCCAATGAACCAGTTCCCTTAACTAGCATCCATGTTTATCTCCGGACATCCCAATGTCACCAGCCAGTGAGAATCAGCTGATTAGAGAATAACCCATGCTAGTCTCAACAGAATTGATAGTGTCTATTTTTATCAATTCATCGACTAGGGATATTTTCAATACTTCACATTTGCACATTTAGAGATAATCACAAGTTGTGATCCCATCACAAATTCTCTTATGCTGTGAGTTGTATTGCGGACATTCAGTAGATGAGTTTAAGATCCCAATCAAATACACAAACATGTATACTCAAATAGTGAATTATCATTTATTAAAATAAATGTTTACAATCATAAGGCGATTGCCTTAGAACACTTCTCTCATATCACTAACAAACTCCCACTTGGCCTAATGCCAATCGCTACGGTATCCAATACCACAGGCTCTAACATGACCCTCAAACTTGTTTTGAGGCAAGGCCTTAGTTAAAGGATCCGCTATGTTCCTTTCAGTGGGAACTCTCTCAATTTGTATGTCATTCCTACTTATAATCTCTCTGATCAGATGATAGCGTCGAAGCACGTGTTTGGATCACTGATGAGACCTTGGTTCCTTTGCTTGTGCAATAGCTTCATTGTTGTCGCAATAAACCGGTATTACTTCATCAATGGTTGGAACCTCATCAAGTTTCGAGACAAACTTCTTGATCCAAACCGCTTCCGTGGTAGAATCCACTATAGTGTCTTGCTTGGAACTTTTCCAACTTATTGCGCCTCTATTCAAAGTAAATACGTATCCAGACTGAGATTTGGAGTCATCCTTATCTGTCTGGAAACTGGCATCTATATACCCACGTATTACCATATCTCCTTCTCCATATATTAGGAACACATCCTTTGTTCTTCTTAAGTACTTAAGGATTGTCTTGACAGCAGCCCAATGATCCATTCCTGGATCAGACTGGTATCTGCTCGTGACGCTCAGAGCATATGATACATCGGGCCTAGTACATAACATAGCATACATGATAGATCCTATCGCGAATGCATAAGGTATCTTATTCATGCAAATCCTCTCGTCTTCTGTGCGCGGACACATAGACTTTGAAAGGTTGATCCCATGCCTGATGGGAAGGTAACCTTTCTTGGATTCCGACATGCTAAACCTTTTTAGCACTCGGTCTATATATGTAGACTGCGAAAGACCAAGCAACCGTTTTGATCTATCTCTATAGATTCTAATCCCAAGGATATAGGTTGCTTCTCCCAGGTCTTTCATGGAGAAAGTTTTGGACAACCAAATTTTAACTGTCTATAAAACTGATATATCATTTCCTATAAGAAAATGTCATCGACATATAGTACTAGGAATACGACTGCACTCCCACTAACCTTCTTGTACACACAAGGTTCGTCAGGATTTTGTGAGAAATCAAACTCTTTGATTGTCTCATCAAAACGGATGTTCCAGCTCCTAGATGCTTGCTTCAGTCCATATATGGATCGTCGAAGCTTGCATACTTTGGTTTTATCAACCGATGTGAAACCTTCAGGTTGTATCATGTATACGTCCTCAAGCAGGTTTCCATTAAGGAAAGCTGTTTTCACATCCATTTGTCATATCTCATAATCATAATGAGCTGCTATGGCTAGGAGCATCCGAATGGATTTAAGCATAGCTACTGGCGAATAGGTTTCGTCATAATCAATTCCTTGTTTCTGACGATATCCTTTTGCCACTAATCTAGCTTTAAAGGTAACAACATTACCTTCCATGTCGGTTTTCTTCTTGAAAACCCACTTGCACCCTATGGGTTTAATCCCTTCAGGTGGGTTAACCAAGTCCCATACTTGGTTTTCGTACATGGAATCCATTTCCGACTTCATGGCCTCAAGCCATTTGTCCCTTTCTGAACTTTTCAGAGCATCTTCATAACTGATAGGTTCGTCATCGCTTATGAGCAACACGTCATTCGATTCACTTATGAGAAATCCGTATCTCTCTGGAATATTGCGTGTCCTATCAGACCTACGAAGAGGTGGTGTTGTTTTAGGTTCAACTGATAGCTCATCACTATGAGTTATTGGTTGTGGGTCTAGACTAGGTGTCTCTGTAGTGTCTATTGGAGTTTTTTTGAACTTCATCAAGTTCAATGCCACTCCCACTGTTTTCTTGTAAAAGAAACTCTTTTTCCAGAAATACAGCATGCCTTGAAATAAACACCTTTTGTTCCAAGGGATGATAGAATTGGTAACCCTTCGTTTCCTTAGGGTATCCAATAAATAGACACTTATCAGACTTAGCATCCAATTTGTCTGATACAGTCCGCTTCACATATGCGGGACAACCCCATATCTTAAGGTGAGTTAAGTGAGGTTTCTTACTATTCCATATCTCATATGGAGTAGTAGAGACTACCTTGGTCGGGACTCTGTTTAGCAAGTAAACAGCTGTCTTAAGTGCATAGCCCCAAAAGGATTTTGGAAGAGTTGCATGATTCATCATTGACCTAACCATGTTCATCAAGGTTTGGTTGCGCCTCTCAGATACACCATTATGCTGTGGTGTATACGGCGGAGTCCATTGGGACAATATCCCATTGTCCCTAAGATAATCTTGAAACTCTTGACTTAAGTATTCACCACCCCGATCGGATCGAAGTATCTTAATACTTTTGCCAAGCTGTTTCTCTACTTCATTTCTGAACTCTTTGAATTTCTCAAAAGCTTCAGATTTGTGTTTCATCAAGAACACATACCCGAATCGTGAGTGATCATCGATAAAGGTGATGAAGTAGCTATAGCCTCCTTGTGCAAGAGTTGACATTGGTCCACATACATCAGTATGTATTAGACCAAGCAATTCTTCCACTGGATTACCTTTTCCGGAAAAGGGTAATTTGGTCATCTTGCCCTTTTAAGCATGATTCGCATGTATCAAATGAACCGGGTTCAAATGATTCCAGAATTCCACATCGGTGTAATTCGGTCATGTGTTTCTTACTTATATGGCCAAGACGACAATGTCATATGTAGGAGTCTATTTGATTATCTATTCGTGCACGCTTGTTGCTTATTTCGATATTGAAAATGTCACCGGATAAATCTAACGTGTAGATACCATTGCACAAAGTTCCGGTCCCATAAAGAACGACATTTAAAGTTATGTAACAACAATTGTTACTAAAATTTAAATGGTAACCCTTTTCATTTAAGCATGAAATAGATACAATGTTCTTTATTAACGAAGGAACAAAATAACAATTATCCAATTCTAAGACAAGTCCAGTAGGGAGCTTTAGCAAATATGTTCCGATGGAAACAGCAACAACCTTTGCTCCATTTCCAACTCGTAAATTTACTTCTCCTTTGACGAGTCTTCTTCTATTCCTTAGCCCCTTTATGTCATTACATATATGTGAGCTACACCCAGTATCCAGTACCCAGGTGTACGAGGAAATAGAGTGACATTCAATAACGAAGATGCCTGAAGAGGATGGCGCATCGGATGCCTTCTTCTTCAAGGACTCAAGATAAACCTTGCAGTTTCTTCGCCAGTGACCCTCCTTGCCATAATGATGGCAAGTGCCTTTTGGTGTCTTTTCAGTCTTTTTGGCCTTTTTCTTCTTTCCCTTATTCTGTTCTTTGGCCTTCCTCTTAGAACCTTTCTTCGAGGAATCAACTAACAGTACCGTCTTTTGATCCTGCTTTACAGAAGGCTCAACAGTCTTCAGCATGTTGATCAACTCAGGAATGGTAGTCTCCAGCTTGTTCATCCGATAGTTCATCACAAATTGTGAATAACTTTTGGGCAAACAATTCAGAATTAAGTCAATACTTAGTTCATGATCCATTGCAAAACCGAGTGTGTTCAGTCGCTCAATGTACCCTAACATCTTTAACACAAACTGCGAGGCAGAAGTGCCTTCCTGCATCTTAGTGGTGAAGAGGAGTTTGGAGACTTCGAACCTTTCGGATCTCGCCTGCTCTTCAAACAACTTATAAAGATGGAAGATGATGGTATAAGCATCCATATGCTCATGCTGCTTTTGCAGCTCAGGTACCATAGAGGCTAGCATGATGCAACTCGCAAGTTCAGAATCGGTCACATGTTTCTGATAGGCCAACAATTGGTCTGGAGTTGCATTTTCTGGAGGACGGTCGGGAAGTTGATTTTCAAGGACATAAGCAAGCTTCTCTGCCTTGAGGACTATCCTCAGGTTTCGAAGCCAGTCCATGAAATTCGGCCCAGTTAGTTTATTGGTGTCCAAAATGGAACGCAAATTCAGAGAAGACATGATCGAGTGATTAACCTAGAAATACAAATTGAGTTTATATGAGAAGAATTATTAAAGAATGTATCAGCATACATTAATAAAAAAATCCTATTTATTTTTCAAATTGAATAACCCTTTTTATCAATTCGGGAGATCGTAGGAACATCTCCAAATAGGTTGATATCCAACCACAGATAAGAACAACCATGACTGTGGCCATCAAGTCATTCTTAGCTATGAAGGTAGGTAATTATACCGATTACACATCACATATATGTAACTATCACATTATGCTATCAACTAATTGAATGTTTGCATAAATCATTGGGTTGTTAACTCATTAACAAGTATGCATCATATACATAGCACCCAATTGCACCTCTCTTTACATCGACCTTGGCTGTGGCACAACAAATCGATGCTCCAAGCTTAAGGCTGACCCATTAATCAAGAAATAGTTTTAATATGGTTGGAGCTCATTCAACCGTTTAGTCAGGCTTGGATGTGTCCAACAACCAAAACTAAGGATTGACCTCTGACTCCAACTATATTATTCATAAACTAATTCCATGGTTTGAACATGTTAAGGTTCAAGTCAGGCATGGATGTGTCCATCAACCCAAACGAGAAACAAAACTCCGGTTCTAACCACATTAATGGAAGGTGTTGGCCTTAATATTTTGTAAGGGGTTTTTGTCTCATCTTTTATTTTAATGCACATTCATGACATTATGTCATGACTAACGATATCCTTAATAAAGTATGTATGTGACTTAAGTTATCATGTCTCATTAATTGAATTAGGAACCGGATTTCCTTATTCCAATTTCATACTTTATTAAAGGAATTGTTTTGGGAAATAATTTCCTAAATTGTCATAATCAATTTCGGAAATAATATGTTTTAAGACTTTGATTTCTCTAAATCAAATCTTATTAAATTAAGAGAGAGATTCCCTTAATCTAACCACATATTATTTTCATGAAAATCTCATTTAAGAAACTCTATAGGAACCATTTCCTAATTAATTTTGGAGACAACAATATGTAAGAGCATCACCTCTTCAACCATATTTTATTCATGGATTTAATTAATTACAACAAATCGTTTTCTAAGGGTGGATCCCCGAGGCTCAGATACCCAAAGAAAAATAATTTGTCGTAAATCCAATTTGGTCCGTTTCGGAAACGCAACCAAATCAAACATGACAATTTCATTCAAAATTGGCAAATTAAATTATAACAACTAACTTTAATTTGGGTGGCTCCCCGAGGCACAGATACCCAAAGAAAAGAATTTTGTTAATAATTTAAAATCAATTCGAATTTGAAATTGTCAACTAATTATCCATAAATTTGTCTAGACTTTCTCGAAAGAAAGTGCCCAAAATCGCGAGATTTCAAAATAGGTTTTCAGAACAATTGTAAGTTTCTGGTACAAAGAAAACTTACATATTTCCAAAGTTGGAAAATTTCTAAAATAGAAAATTTCCAAGATTGGAAAGTTTCCAAAGATGGGAAGTTTTCACAATTATTATAAAATTTCAGAAACTAGGAAATTTCAAACGTTTGCGAAATTTCATGAGAATTTCCAAACTTTGAAATTCCTAAATCTAAAATTTATTATAATTGGAAAGTTTCCATAATTGAAAAAAAATTTTCCAAAATTGAGATTATGACAAATTTTCCGCAAAACAATTTTATGAATATGTCGAACACTAACCGGCTCTGATACCACTGTTGGGACCGGGTGCATATCGACAAGGATACGGGTTCGTAAAATTTTAAATTTTTACGTGCAGCGGAAGAATTAGCATAAAATAATTTCCTAAATTATTTTAACCGTGTATCTAGCATGCAACCTTATGATGTGTTGACATAATCATAAATTAAAACTTTGCGGAAAAGTAAACTAATTTACTAAGTACCTTTCGTAACTCGAAGTAAGGGACGAGATCCAACCGTAGCGTCCCTTGGAAGCTCCGCCTCTATTCGCGTCCACGCCGAATTCTCTTCGGGATGACTTCGCAAAGCCATGAGTTTTGTGCCGTCGAGAACTACTAGATTCTCTATAGGCACAACAAAGAAGATCAAGAGAGGAAAGGGAAACTAACCAACAAAGAAACGGAATCAAATTCCGAGAGGAGAGGAGTCGCTATCCGCTTCTTCTTTTTCTTGTTTCGTTTCTCCTTCTTCTTGAAGCTCACGGCAACCACCTTCTATGGGAGGAGTTGCGCCGGCCCTAACACTCAAGAGGGACGCCGGCCCTAGCCCTAGGTGGGGAGAAGGGAAGGAGAAGAGAATAAAAGAGAGAGAGAGAGGAGCTCTATATCAATACTCAATTGATTAGTTCGAAATCCAAGGCTTGTCTATGGTTCCTTATATAGTTGCTTCTCCCTCGCTAAGTCTCCTCTTTAACGGAATTAACGGAATTAGTTATCATAAGAATTTTATCTTATAAAATTTCTTATGACTTATTCCGTTAAGCCTAGTCTTATTATAACTAATTTATAATAAAACAAATTATTCTTCTCTTTAAATTATGGAATAAAATTTTATAAGAAATTTATAAACTTTCTTATTATGGAAAAATCAATTCATAATTGATTTTATAAAATTAAAATAAACCAATTCATGGATTATTTCAACTTCCATAAAAAGAATAAATTTCTATAAATTTATTTATATAAATTTCTTTATACAAATTTATTTATCCATAATTTATAAAATAAATCGTGCTAGATCTATTTTATTAATTAAACCAAAGTTAATTGGTTTTCTCTCTTTAGGTGGCCGGCCAAACCAAGGGGGGTTTGGCACCCTCCTTGGCCGGCCAATCAAGCCCCACCAATCGCGAATTAAACCCATTTAATTCGCCCAATAAGCCTTCAAAAGACTTAGCCAATTTAAGTTTCCGTTGCGGCTCTGATTAACTCAGATTCGACTTATTTCTCTTGATCGGAAAATCCAATTTTCAACTCGTTTTAAATCCCTCGGGTACTCGTAGTGCGTGTGGCTAAATAGGCGAAAGATTTATGTTGGCCATCTATAATTAACCCATTAATTATAGAACGATCATGAGTGGCACCTAGTAGTACATCATGATCCCCAATTAATCGAAAGATCAACGGTTTGACCTCAGAAGTAATTCCGAAACCCTTCAGCAGCTATAATGAATCGTGCCTCATTCCCTTCACCATCTTATACCCACTTGGTTCAGGACATGGTCTGTGTGTGTCAGTCCCCACTAGGCTGACTATGTCACACCTAGCCCAAGTAGTGTCTTTCTCGTCCTTTGGATTTCTAATTACTCTCATGTATTTAAGAGACTCGTACTCTAAACATGATATACTCTGGCCAGAGGTTTTGAGTAACAATCCGACGATAGGCCTGGGTATACATCTCCTCGCAAGAAGTGGTGAATCCTTTGTAGGCTGTTCAAACATCTTCGGGCACTTCGGCTCATACCCAATCATCCTGGGTCCACACCTCCTTGGAGATGCTTGCTTAAGATGTTAAAGTATAAGTCTCCATGACCAAGATGACTTGAACACCGCAAGTCAAAGGAACATCACACTTAAGCTGCAGTAAGAACTTCATTGACATATCTATATAGATAACCATATGAAGTCTTACAGCTAGTCACTCCAATGAACTAGTTCCCTTAACTAGCATCCATGTTTATCTCCGGACATCCCAATGTCACCAGCCAGTGAGAATCAGCTGATTAGAGAATAACCCATGCTAGTCTCAACAGAATTGATAGTGTCCGTTTTTATCAATTCATCGACTAGGGATATTTTCAATACTTCACATTTGCACATTTAGAGATAATTATAAGTTGTGATCCCATCACAAATTCTCTTATGCTGTGAGTTGTATTGCGGACATTCAGTAGATGAGTTTAAGATCCCAATCAAATACACAAACATGTATACTCAAATAGTGAATTATCATTTATTAAAATAAATGTTTACAATCATAAGGCGATTGCCTTAGGACACTTCTCTCATATCACTAACAGACACTCCTTCCTTTGGTCCTGCATCCAGGGTTAGTCCAAAACACAATAAAGCAATAAAGTATTTGTTTATACAGCCTTAGCTGTCTTGGTTCTGACTTTGGTCTCCAAAATGGAGCCCTAGGTCGAACCGACACCTACTGTTCCCTCGACGGGGAACGCGTCCTCACCTACTCCTCTCGGGAGAATTTACCTGATGCCAACCGTTCCTCTGGTTGGACTTTTGCCTGACGGTCCTTTGTCAGGTCTTGTAAACTGGCAGTCCTTCTCCAGTTGCCTAGCAGTCCTTCGCTAGGGCTTCAGTCCCAGGCTGTCCTTCGCCTGGAGCCTAGCAGTCCTTCGCTAGGGCTTGATACTGGCAGTCCTTTGCCAGTTGCCTAGCAATCCTTTGCTAGGGCTTTCTTTCCTGGCATTCCTTTGCCAGTGCCTAGCAGTCCTTCGCTAGGGCTTTTCCTGCACACTAGATTAACTTGTTA
The DNA here is from genome assembly GCA_024364735.1 of Boesenbergia rotunda. Lineage (NCBI taxonomy): Eukaryota > Viridiplantae > Streptophyta > Magnoliopsida > Zingiberales > Zingiberaceae > Boesenbergia > Boesenbergia rotunda. Next base: position 256,685 of record JAGFNQ010006298.1, read on the forward strand.
GAAAACAAGAACGACTTAACTTTTGACCTATGTTGCCATTATCAAAACACAGGTTTGACTTAGGTGCATTCTGCACCAACAAATTGTCCGCCGGACAGGGGAGATGCTGTCCAATATTATATTGGATCAGCGGCTCCATTGGTCTCGGGGCGTGACACAAGCATAATCATGAATTTAGGTATAATGATAGGAATAACGTTAAAAAGATAGATAAACCTAGGAAATCATTACTCAAGGCTAGACCTAATAAGACCCAAACTACCATGCCTAAGGGGAGGAAAAAAAAGCAAATGATCAAGATATTAATCCCAAGAAAGGGAGACAGATGCCTAGGAAGGTGGGTAGGTCTACGAATGTCCAAGATGGACATGTTGACTCTAGGGCTAGAACCCTATAATTGGAAAATCAAGTCTTAAAGGCAAGACTTGAGAAAATGGAGAGAATCCTAGATAAGTTCATTATTGGACCTAAGGGGCTTGACATGTGTTTGGGTGGTCAAAAACTCAAAAATATCAAATTAAGAACTTCCTAGATCAGGAGAATGTTAAATGCTAGAAAGACACAAGACATTGATAAGGGAGGAGCAATCAAGGATAAGGTGTCCAAGATTAAGAAGGTGGGCCAAGAATCACCGGAGGTACACCGGTGTGGTCTTGTATTTGTTGAGTCACCTAGGGAGGCGACTAAGGTTAAGAGCTTAAGGAGGAGCTCTAAGAGTCTATTTGAGACCCATGGTCAATGGATCTCGAAAGGATATCTCCCGTAAGTCTAGATGGACCATGGAGTATGCTAAAGGATTTGGAGACGGACTTGAATCTCAATCCTTGGGTTTTGACACATTGGGATTATGGTTCATGCATGACAATATGGTATTGGGGTCATATTGTATGAAAATTAGTTTTTGACGTATAGATGTCATATAAACCAATGCTAGAGATGTATTGGGGTTTGATGTGGGCAGATACATCAAAAGTAAGCCACAACTAGGACTTTCAGTCAAGATTCAATTGAACCATTTAGATAGTTTTAGATTTTGTGTCAATCTTGGGATTGGTGATAGATACATTTTTGAATGTATTTTTTCTAAGTAAACACGAGTGTCACAAACCTCTCCACAAAATTTAGAAATTTTTGGAGATTTATGGATTTATTGGTGCATTTCTAAAATTGAATTCAGAATGCAGAAATGGGCTAATATCAGGGTATTAGTCGACTAGTGCAGGGTCCAGTCGACTGATAATTATGTGAGTTACCTTTCGATAGGGGTCAGTCGACTGGTAACTGTTTCAATTGACTGATACAGGCTGATATTGTTTTCAATAAAATCGAAAAGTGTCTAAATAATATCAAACATGTGTATAATCTTATGGGGGTTAATACACAATGTTTATAGTTATTAGAGGTTAAAGAATCTAATAATTGGGATATTATTGGAGTTCTTTTTGATGTCTGGAAAAGGGGGAGAAGTATTGGTTTAAGTGGGAAATCAAACACATCTTCGAAAGAAATCCTAGGTTAAGGGGGAGTTTAGGTAAAGGGGGAGCATTGTTGCTCATTTATTAGCGAAGGGGGAACCTTATGATAGGTTCTTAAAAAACCTTTGTAAGTCTAATGTAGGGGGAGCCTTGAAGAGGTTCTTAAAAAGCCCATTTGTTAAAAATCCAAACTCATTGGGGAGTTTAGGTGTAGGGGATGTCTTGCGATAAGATCCATGCATGTTTGCATATGCATTGGCGGTTTAAGTCCAAGGTGTAGCCTTGGCAACGTAAGTCCATTTAGTGTTTAGTATTTGTATTTGTTATTTGTTTTTCCTAACTTAAACGTATTGTCAAATATTAAAAAGGGGAAGATTGTTGAGACAATCTATGGTCCGTGGGACTATGTGTTTTGATGTTTGGGCAAAGGGTTTAAGTTAGGTTTACTCTTATGTTTGATATATGTATTTGAGTGTACAGGTTCTGCAGGATACACATAGACTCAGCTTAATAGTTTTGAGTCCAATGAAGGTTGGTGCATCCGAGGGACCGTGGATAAGGTAGGAATGATGAGCCGAGGGAAGCGCACTTCGAAGCAGATGCTTTGGATGATATGTGGAGATGAGCCGCGGGCTTGTATGTATCCGAGGGACGAGAGCCAAAGTCGAAGAAGGCTTGAAGGCAACAGGTCGAGGCTGCAAAAAGAGTCAAGTGAGTCATGAGGGTCCGAGTGCTGAGTGAATTGTACTCGGAAAGGGAAATCCTAAGTTTAGGGTTTGGGCAGTCGACTGTTGCTGGAAGCAATCGACTGGTAGAGCTCATAAAAAAATCAATCAACTGATCTTCTGTGCAGTCGACTGGTGTCGGCTGGAATTTGAACATTAGGCTGTAACGTTCAAATTCAGCTAGAGCAATCGACTGGTATTGACACTAGTCGACTGGTAACGGCTAGTTTAGCCATGAGCTCTATTTAAGAGAGCTCGGTTTGGCTATCTACGGTTGACGAAATTAGCTTTGGTTAAATGTCAATTAGTAGTCTTTGTGCTCAGAGGTCTTGTTGAGGTTGTGGTGAGGTTTCTCCACCCACAAGGAGCGACACGAGCTAGCCGAAGGTCTTTTGGGGATTCATCCTTCGACGGATCAGGATCGTCCATCTTACGGATTACCATAGAGTAAGATTTTTATCTCCGAACCACGTAAATCGATGTATCTCTTCTAGTTGTTAGTTTTAGTTTATATTATTTCGCTTGTGCAACTAACACATGTAGGAAGAGAAGACGACAAGTGGGTGATAAGCTATTCACCCCCTCTAGCCGTACGATTAAGCCCCAACATCGTCTTCACCGGATTTCGCTCCTCCAGTGACTTATCTCACTTACCTACTAAACATCTGGTTCTCTAGACCTGTTTGGACTTTCTCTGGTCTTGTTAGTGCCTGATCAACCTAATCCACTAAGACTTACCTGCAACACTGAGTTAACACAATATATAAGGGATAGTTAAGTAAAACAGTGTTAGAAATATGTGTTATTCACAGACCTGATTACATACAGTCAATCGGAAACTATTCGGTCACACATTACCTAGGGTTACCTTACTCTAGAATTTTCCAATATTTAGCTTTACTCACTAGGACTTCCCCTGCCTAGTTTCACTCATCAGGACTTCCCTTGCCTAGCTTCACTCACTAAAACTTCCATTGTCTAATTTCACTCACCAAAACTTCCACCACTTAGCTTCACTCACTAGAGTCAAGTAGGGATGCCAACGAGGTCGGGGCGGGGCGGGTTTGCCATCCCTATCTTCGAACCCAAATTATAGCCTCACTCCCATCCCCGTCCCCATACCCAGTTTTGTTTAATCGGGGAATCCCCGCCCCAATCCCCGCCCCGATCCCCACTTGAAATGCCTATTGATTTAGTCAAAAAAAATTTAATTTTAAACATCTTTCATAAAAAAAATTAATAAAAGAAATTAATTATAAAAAATATATTATATAATATTATATTATATTATATTATTATCATTATTGTTATCAGGGCAGGTTCGGGGATGGAGATAGTATTCTCATACCCCGCCCCATTTAACTTGCGGGGATTTTAAAAATCCCCGAACCCGAACCCGAAAAGACTCCCTGAACCGGCCCTCGTTTCGGGTTTTCCCCACGGGAGCCCAAACTCGTGGGGAAAATTGTCATCCCTAGGGTCAAACTTCACTCACCAAGACTTCTCTTACCTAACCTCCAATTAGGATTAGTCACTCGGTAGACTTCTCATTTCCTTGCCTAACCTTCAGTTAGAACTAGTCACTTGGTATACTCTCACCCTGTTGCCTAACCTCCAGTTAGGACTAGTCACTTGGTAGACTTCTCACCCCCTTACCTTACTTTCAATTAGGACTAGTCACTTGGTAGACTTATCACCTCCAAACATCAAGTCTTATTTGGATCAATTCTTTGGTCAAATTGACCGGACTTAAGTACATTATTAAACATCGAAACCCTAGAGGTTGATTACATCAACACATAGGAGCTTGTTTAATGTCAATATGAAGTCGTTTAGTCCATTAGCCGATTGTGGATAGAACTGGCTGATGGGCTAAACATCCTCATATTGACATTCACATGTATTCTTTTATTATTATATCTATGTCCTCAGATATCAATTTTACAAATATATTGAAAACAATCATTTTTTTAACATGAATATGTTTGAAAAATCTAATTCATATTCAAAAAATCATTGTCCAAAATTGGATGATAGACTAAACGATTTTGGATTGACATGAAACTAGCTCTCATATGTTCGTCTAATTCTCCTGATTATATTCATGCTCTCAAACATCAATTTGACTCAATATATTAAGTGCAGTAATTTTTTTTAACATAAATATAAATTAAAGTAGTGATTGTTTGAAAATCTAATTCGTGTTAAAAAAAATCATTGCTCTCAATATATTGGGTCAAATTGACATTTGAGAGCATGTATATAATCAGGAGAATTAGATAAATGCATAAGAGCTAATTTCATGTCAATTCAAGATAGTTTAGTCCATCAATCGATTTTGGATATATTCGGTTGATGGATCAAACAACCTCGGATTGACGTAAAACTAGCTCATATATATTTGTCTAATTCTTCTGAGTATATTCATACCCTCAAATATCATCAATTTACCTCAATATATTGAAAGCAATAATTCTTTAAATATGAATTAAATTTTTCGAACATATTCATATTCAAAAAATCACCGCTCTTAATATATTGGGTCAAATTGATGTTTAAGAGCATAAAGATAATCAGGAGAACTAGCCGAATACATAGAAACTAATTTCATGTCAATTCAAAAATGGTTGGTCTATCAGTTGATTTTGGATAAAATCAACTAATGGACTGAATATCCTCTGATTGACTTAAAACTAGCACATATATGTTTATCTACTTTTCTTGATTATATTCATGTCTTTAAAAATCAATTTGATTCAATATATTAAGAATAATGATTTTTTGAACATTAATTAAATTTTTTGAATATATTCACATTTAAAAATTTACTACTCTTAATATATTAGATCTAATTGATGTTTGAGAGCGTGAATATAATCATGAGAACTAGCCGAACACATAGGAACTAGTTTCATGTTAATCTGAGACCGTTGAATCTATCAACTAACTAGTTTTTCCTAAATTATTTTTTTAAAAAAAATCAAATTGTCAACTGGTTAAATATCAGTCGATTGATTTTTTTTATTTTGAAATTTATGGGTCTAGAGAGATTTTTTTTAATTTTGAAATTTATGGGTATAGAGAGAATTAATGCAATTGGTAAAAAATTTCAGTCGACTGATAAAAATATCAATCAACTAATTAAGGGTATAATAGGAAATGAATACGTAATTAGATCATTTTAAAATTTACCTAAATGATTTGATAATTTTCAAAAGAATTTGATGTTGTTCGATAAAAAACTGTAAACTAAGAATCTCAAATCTCATATTTATACTCATTCAAGTTTTTTTATTAAATTTTTTTGAGCTTATAAAGTTTTGAACAAGGTTATATTGGAGATGTTTGAGAACCGAATTGAATTAATTGCCAGTGGAAATTATGTTAATTGGTAGGTCGTGTCATAAATGTCCTAATTGAATTAAATGCCAATAAAATGGGTTGAAATCTTGTGATGGAACAGGGGATATAATCATATAATTAAATTAAGTTCTTCTTGGTATATTGAGTTACTTGGAAGGCACCAGCGTTCTTTAAAATTTATGTGAAAATTATACCGATAGTTAAAAACACACACAAAATGCTCGTCTTCCATTGGCTAACAATTGACTAGAGGATGGTTTTACAAATACAAGTGAAATCTGCAAAGAAATTCTAATCGATGAAGTCGTGTTTATCTTGCATTATTAATGTGTAAAACAGTATTAAAGACAAATAAATGAAGAGATGAATCATCCACAAGCAGGTGGTCAACGGCGACTTTGTCCCACGTCTCTGGGAATTTGAATATTTTACTTGTTACATTTTGGTCACCCCAACGTGGTCGCCGTCGATCACCCAACCGCCCACCTTCCATGTACCAGACCCATCTTAACCGTCCATCAGAATTCCGCTGACCTTCCGGACAGGTACCCAGTACCATCCTTTCCCTTCGTAAATACGGCGAGTTGAGCTCGGATTGACTACACCGTGGCACCGAAACCGAGGGCAGCGGAGTGACCGGCCACCGCCCATCGTCTGGCCAATGGAGGCCCAGCCTCCACCGCCGTGTCAGCTTCAGCGGAGGACTAAATGGATGGTTCCCCTGCTCGCCTCCTTCTTCCTTTCATCCCTCGTCATCTCCGCCTCCCTCTTCGCCTTTTCCTCCTCTTCCATCTCATCCTTCTCTTCCGCCTCCTTATCCCAACAGGCCCTCCTCCTCCTATCCTTCTCCCAGATCCCTAGCACCGTCTCCGATGAGCCCCTTTTCGTCGAGTCCAAGCTCCTCTCGTCTTCGCCGCATGACGCCGTGCCGCCTCGCGCGGTCCCCCGCCTCGCATACCTCATCTCCGGCTCCGCCGGAGACGGCCGTAGCCTGCGCCGGACCCTCCGCGCTCTCTATCACCCGAACAATCAGTACGTGGTTCACCTCGACCTTGAAGCCCCTGCATCGGAACGTCTAGAGGTCGCCGCTGCTATACGAAACGATCCTGTGTACTCTCGTTTCGGAAACGTGAGGGTCATAGATCGGGCGAATATGGTGACCTACCGAGGCCCTACTATGGTTACGAACACGCTTCACGCCGCCTCTGTCCTTCTTAAGGAGGGCGGCGACTGGGATTGGTTCATAAATCTCAGCGCTTCCGACTACCCTCTCGTCAGCCAGGATGGTGAGGTTTGAAACCCACCTATTATCTTGTCGCTCATATATAGTTTCCCATCTGCAATTGGATGTTGATTAGTTTTCGTTTTGATCCATAAATGGGAATGCCAATCCTATTGCCCACTTGTTACTGCTAGTTAGGTATTGCCTAAAGTATTTGAATAATGGATCCTCTTTGCAGTACCCCCTTCAGGTTTTTTTTTTTTGTTTATCTGAGGTAGTTCTCAACTGTATGATACCCTTGGTGATAGGCATTGCAATAAGTTTCTGCCTAGTTATCTCAGATTCAGCAATAAAGCACATCATCTTTTGTTTGACTTTCTGATCATTCTACATCTGAAACAAGCAGTCTTTCTTGCACACAACCCTGCTGAATAACACGCTCCATTTTATGACAAGAATAGTTATGTGATGGTCATGGCTATCTGTATCTTAGTTCATTTGTTACTGTCCATGCTCTTAAAATCTTGATTACCTTTTCCAAACTTTTGTTTGGTGACTATATCTCACAATTGATCCAATGTGTTATTTCATGGATATATTTCTGTTAATTGATATTTCAAATCAAATCCAACCTTGGTCATTCTCATATTGCAAAAAAACATTTTGAAGCTTTGCTTACTGCATAGTTTCTTATCTTTGTTGAGCAGATCTACTCTATGCACTTTCAAGTGTACCTAGACAGCTGAACTTTATTGAGCATACAAGTGACATTGGATGGAAGGAGTACGTAAGACACACTCATTAATTGGCAGCATTATAGACATCCCTTTGATTTACATCATGATTATTGATGCTCTTGAAATTGTAATATCAGGCACTTCCGAGCTAAGCCAATAATTATCGACCCTGGGCTGTATAGTTTGCAGAAAACTGATGTCTTTTGGATTACTGAGAAAAGAAGCGTTCCCACTGCATTCAAGCTCTATATAGGTACAAAGACTAAGTGCCCACTAGTCTATACTTAAGGTGTACATGAATTATGTGCTCTTTCCTTTTTTTCATTTGACTGTGTATGTTTTAAACACATTATTTTGTGAAGCAGATATTTCTCTAGTATTTGGGTTGTTAGTTATTGTTGGATGCTTAAACTGACATGATAGAAACATGTATTGGGGTTTGCCCAAGTGGACTTTTTATGATTTCCACGTTATCCTCAAGTCTTTTTATAATAACATTTGCAGCAGTACTTGAGTAGAACAAGAGAGATGTTTAACCATTACCAAAGCTGCAATCTTACTTTTATATGACAATTTTCTAATAAACTGCTTTCTTTGCTATGTACGATTATTGTTGTTCATGGTAATGTGGCATGTTCCTTTTTATCATTTGTCATTCAAGGAATTAGTACAGTATTTCGATGACATGATATATTCTCATCTTAGGTTGTATGTAAATCTTACTATCACTGTGTCCGGTATAATCTCATTCTTTTATTTTCTAAATTTAGAAGAACTTTAAGGGTTAAAGTCTGGAACAATGCTAGGATGTGGAATCAGGAGTCAAGTTGTAGGCAGAGTTGGCAAAAGGGAAGAATTTGGCATTTAATAGAATCAACTGTTGGATATTTGAGTCTTAAAAAGACCAAATACGGTTTTGCAAAGGAAAATCGAGGTATCATCAATCGATGAAAGTCATAATTGACTTCAAAAACGAAATATACATTTCGCGTAGATGAATCTAGACTATTAATTTTCTCAAAATCGATTACGGGTAAATGAGAAATTAATGGACACAGAAGGAAGTAGATAGGAAATAGTCCCACATCTGTAATTTCCAAAAATGTTTGCTTCCTTATATGTGTTCCCGTGTTAATGGAGTTAAAAAAGAAAAACATAAGTGGTCTCTTCTCACAGGCGAGCAGGTGCGAGCACCTGCTCGCCCGCCACGCGCACAATGTGCATCGTCGCGAAGAGCATTGAGGAGTTTAAAAGACGTGGTAGGGCCTACGTGGCACTCAGATAGGAGGAGAGAGATGACTGGCATGTTGACTGAGCGAACGAATGACAACCGTTGAATCGAATAAGGGTGCTGGATCGCAAGTGGCGCAGTCTGGACCGTTGATCGCGAAGAGGCGCGATCTGACCATTGGTGATGAGACTTGATCTGAAGCATCAGATCGAATCCGGTGGCTGAGATCAAAGGGTTATCTGAAGGGTTACAACGCTTCAAATCGAACGACCCAGATCAATCTTAAATCAAAGGTCACAACCACTCACCAAATGGTATCTCACATCTTCCCTTGTATAAATAGAATCCCGTATATGCCGGAATCATTCATTCAATTATCCAAAGTTCATTAGCATATATCTCATCTTGTGCATCCAGAGTCCAAAAAGCTTACGAAAAGGTTCGCTGGTCTCGAAATTTGAAGTGCTTCTATTTCAAGACATCGTCGTTGTATCTTAGGAAACGAATTGCTGCTATCCGTGAGCACCTGTAGCGGAGCAATATTGTTTTACAGAGATAGTGTCGAACACTAGACTCGACGATATCATATCAGTTTGCATCCTCCCCAACAACAAGCAGACCATACAAACTCACAGTTACCTATTATAGCAACAATGAGGTTGGTTTCAACTAGAATAACTAGGTCCCTGATTTTTTAAAATCTGCATAACCTTTGTACACTGTGCATGGTTTGTATTGACTATTTTTTACTGCCTGTTGATTATCTTTTGTGAAGGGCAGGCCACAAATTCATTGTTGGGTACATTTTGTGGCTACAATATTACGAGGCTATGTCACTAGCAGTCTAGCCCTCATGTCTACAATGTAGGAACTAAATTAGATTCTCCTTTAGAGTAGGAATTGTGCATGACTGATGTGAAAGGATGGCGTACAAGACAGGGAAATCATGTGGTCCAGTATATAGGTATATATATCTCTTTCTTGTGAGTGTTGCTATGAAAATGATAAAACAGTTTGTTTGATTGGGGCCAAATGAAGAAAGCTTGGACCCATTTCTATGGTGATGGAAACTTAATCATGATTATGAATCATTATTCATGTGAAGAAAAGAGTAAGGTTTCTTTAACCTGTACATGTATGCTACAGAGATGTGAGATCGAGAAGCTCCTTGGGTCTTACATGATGTATGCTTAATACTGAATATGAACCATTAGTCTTTCATTTGGGGCTAAGGGTATGGTTCCTTTAATCTGAACATGTATGCTACACTCATTGTGTGACTGAAAAAAGGTTCCTGGGTCTTAACATTTGTGCTACACTGTAAGATTGTGCAGAATTTCCTGTGTCTTAACATGAATGCTACAGACAGATTGTGAGTATGAGAAGAAGAATGGCAACCATTAGGTGGATTAGAGAAGGGAAATAAGATTCATGTCAAACTTCAGTTGCTTTTTAAATTCACAAAAACTGTTTGAGACAAACTGTTGAATAGCCATGCCTTGTTTCTATAATTTATCTTTTTTTTTTATTTTTATCCATGTGAAATTATGCATACTTTTATGACAGCATGTTGAGTTTATTACCCATGATTCTACCACAATTTACGATAGATATAATAGAGTCCAAGTGAAATTAGATATTAGTTTCAATGAATAATAAAATAAGAGAAAATAAAGATGATACAGTCATGTACATGATTGACTCTTGATCAACTGAGTAATTTCTATAGTTAGATGAATTGAATCAATTAGAGTTGAATGTGAGTTAGAGGAGGAATAAAGAAAATTCGATTTAATGTGGTTAAGTGTAATTTAAGGGATCTAGATATTTCTAGCAATAGATCCTTGCATAAGTGTTCAATGGCAGCATGAGATCCATTACTCCTTACATATTTTTGTCTGAAATGTAGTCCTTTGTATGTCTTGTTTAATTGTTCTTATCATCTGTTAATTTAGTTACTATTATCAGTAGTACATTATCAGTAGTACATTATTTTTATATCGTGGAAAAAATATGTTCAATAATGTAGTTACCAGCATCGAAGGTATTGAGGTTATAATAATTGATTTTTCTAGTGAGTTTCAATCCTTTTTTAAAAACATTTTTAAGATAAACTTGCCAGCTATATTCTGGATAAACCTCTATGGGTTAAACATTAATGGTATATGTTATTTGCTAATATAATTGGTTAATTGATTAGAGTATAGAGAATGAATTTTATGCATGAATCATAAAGAGAAGCTTTAGAAACTCTTATGCACGAAATCTAGTTTCAACAATAAGAAAAAAAAACAAGCGAGGTGATAGTTAAGTTCAATAAAGAGGAAATTTTTGTAATAATTTTTATGTACAATATTATTAAATAAAGAGTTCTGATGAAACAATCATGAATATGATAAAGATTGAATGGTTAGAACTGAGGAGTTTCTGGAGTACTGGGTCTTGATCAAATGCTTCTTAGGCTAAATGGAAGTTCTCATAAGATTGTGATGTATGATCAATCATACTTTATCAGTGATAGTTGATAGTTTTGAAAAAGACAGCCATAAAAGCTCAATGTGACACAGAAACAAATATTTATAGGAAAGTGTGTACTTATGAGAAAATAACATAAAAATTATTATTATCCATGTTCAAAAATAGTTAACTGATTCTATAAATTAGAAGAGTTGAATCTATTAGAGTGGAATGTGTAAGCAATGATGAGGGATTAAAAAAATATTATTCAATGTAACAAAAATTATATAATTAATTTGAATATGGCTTGTATTGAGCTCAATAGAGGATAAGATTCATGTAGTCAACTCCAAATAGTTAGGATAAGCCTGACACTATGATGATGACGACAATGACTATCTAAAAGTAGTTATATGTAGTTCAAATGGACCATAAAAGATGAGAAAATTGATCGAGGTGTTAGCTTCATATTCAAAGGAAACTAATGAATTTAATAATTAGATTAGCTAAGTTAATTAGGATTGAAGGTACGAATGGTACAGAGAAATTAAAAAGAACATAACAACATTAAACGCGCCGTTTATGTGATCTTAATTTTAGCAGTGATATAGCCTTATTAGATTTAGTTAAGGGAAATGGATAAGATTGTGTATCTGATCCCAAATAATTCTGGTTCTTGTTTGTCTTATATGTATATTATTTGTCTGTGCCTCCTATGTATTTCATTGGAAATGTTGTTTGAAATAACTATTAACTTGCTATTGTTACCTCTACCTTCTGTTTGAATGGTGAAAAAAAATGTGTTCAAGAGAGCTCGAGAATCAAAATAGATGATTTAGTTAGGAAGCTATTCACAAATTGTCAATATCCAGTGAATTATTGGATACATTTTCCTTGTCCAAACTTTGGATGATTCCACTGGGGCATTAGTTGTTATCAATGTTTTTTTTCTCTCACAGGTTCTGCTTGGATGATGCTTTCTCATCAGTTCATTGAATTCTGTTTATGGGGGTGGGACAACCTTCCGAGGACAATTCTAATGTATTATGCAAACTATATATCCTCCCCTGAGGGATACTTTCAGACAGTCATCTGCAACGCCCCTGAGTTTTGTAACACTACTGTCAACCATGATCTTCATTTCATATCTTGGGATAACCCTCCACAGCAGCATCCTCACCTTCTCAACCTAGAAGACTTCTCAAAGATGGTCATCAGCAATGCTCCATTTGCCAGGAAGTTTGGCAGAAACGAAACTGTTCTTGACAAGATTGATAAGGAGCTCTTGGGCCGGGATCTGGATGGTTTTGTGCCTAGCAAATGGTATGAAGCACTAAAAATGAATGTAAGTGATGATCTACAGTTCGAAGTGAGGAATGTCACTGAGCTCCGGCCTGGTCCTGGTGCTGAGAGGCTTAAAGTGCTAATAAGCCACCTTCTTTCAGCAGACAGTTTCAACGAGAAGCACTGCATTTGATATCAAAGTTATGAATTGGAGCTGAAGGGATTAGTTCACTGTTTGGATTCAATCTGGAAAGATAAAAAGTCTTTCCGAACAGCAGTATTCTCTGTTCTTGTTGTACTCTTACCAGGTGAAGCAGCGTTTAACTTTCTTCCCTAGATATGGGTAGATCGTAAGTCTATTGATGCCATCAAATTCCTGTGTATCCATTAGCCCCTGACAGTCTGCACAACTGAATTTTACGTTTCCCAAATGCGTATAAGCTCCATTGCTTTCGCCACATTTTATGAAATAAAATTATTCTGCCAATGTCTTGTTTGATTTTGTTGTTTTGTGCTATTTCTTTGATATTGCTAGTTGAAACAGTATGCTAGCTTAAATGAGCCTAATTTTCCACTCTTTCAGGTTACTCTGTTGAACTGTGTGCAATTCTGAGATTTGTCATTAATAAATAGAGTCGGAACTCATGAATGAATCAAATAGGCGCATTCATCCCCATAAAGAAAAAAAAAGTGAGAACAGTTCATGAACATATGTCTTTTGAAGTATGGTTAACCAGTATGGATTCAGATTTTTTGCAACTTCTATTGCCTATAACTAAAAAGACTGATGATTTGGATATCTTGCTGGTGTGAATAAATCACGATCATCGAGCGATCTCTCTCTAGGTATGAGGTATTATTTTTTTAAGGGATTGTTCTCCTAAAGATTCGATATTTGCTCTGATATGATAATCTATCATTCAAGTATGAACTCATCTCTGTCCGTGGGACAACTTGCCTACCATGATGCAATGCAGCGTGTTCAGTCCTCCGAAGCTCTCTCGACTGAAAAATCAAGGACCAATCTGCTATGGTAGTCTTGAAGAGTTCCAGTGGACATAGATTAATTTCGATCTTCGGAGGGAGCTTCGGAAGGCATTCACATAAATCAGTGCGAAGGCTTCCCAAAAACAGCGACAGAGATTAATTTCGATCAGTTTTAAAAAGGGCATTCACATATATCAGCGTGAAGGCTTCTTCCACACTAGATTTTGGGTGACACTGACATACATAATTTGTTGTGGGAGACACACGTCCGCCTTAGGCTTTGTATTTATGATACATCGTCATTTTGCTATGTGCTATTTTCTCCCCATCTTAGGAGTTTTGAACTATGAGCTATCACTGTTCAACCAAAATCATTTATCGATGATGGCTCAAGTAGCAGGTAGTTGTACTACTACACTACAAAAAAATCTAGGTTCACCGATGGAATTTACCGACGGAATTCCGTCGGTACAAACTATTCCCGACGGAAAAATTTTTGACGGAAAATTATTCGTCGAGGATAATATTTCCGACGGAAAAAATGGGTCTGTCGGAAAAAAAAAACGTACCAACGGAAAAATGGGTCCGTCGGCAAAAGAAACGTACAGATGGAAATTTCCGTCGGTCAATTCCGACGGAAAACCGACGGAAATACAGTTCTGTCGAAAAATACAAAAACCGGGATGAAGAAGATCTCCGACGGAAACTCGATTTCCGTCGGAGTTTTCCGACGGAAACTCGGTTTCCGTCGGAAATCTCCGACGGAAACGACGGAAAAACTCTGACGGAAAACAGTAAAATCGCCGATGGAATCTCAGTTTCCGTCGGAAATTTCTGACGGAATCTGAGATTCCGTCGGCGATTTATCGTAAACCCAGTTCGATATATTTCCGACGGAATTTTATTTCCGTCGGTATTCCATCGGACGTAATAAAAAAAATTGGATTATGATAAAAAAACGCTTTGATTGAAACAAATCCATATGACAAAATAATATAATTTGCATCTGAAATAATTATTGACAAAAAAATAATATATTAAAAATGACTAGTTCGAAAACAATACAATAATACATGCCAAGTACAATACTGAAGTACAATACATATTACAAATCTCTAAATGCATACTGAAGTACAACACAAGTCAATTACAATAATACATGCTTGCATCAAATCCCAACTGTTTGTCATCTAATCTTCTAACATTCCTTGTTCTTTGTGATAATAACACCTGTAAATCATCTGCACCATGAACGATATTATAACGATTCCTCTGAAACATGTGAATCACACAGATTAGATTAATAGAAACCAACTTGCTAGATAAATTTAACCAAATAATAACAACCATTTGAAGCATGTGAAGAAGACAGCAACATGCATGGGTTTGACTTAAAACAAGGACAAAACATAATGTAACTCATCTTAAATTTATATGATAAGCAGGAAGCAAAAACTAATTAGATCTCTGGCTTTATAACTCACCTGTAAGGATGTCTAGCTGTATCTATCCAGATTCCTGAAAAATAAAAATATAATTTACTAGTGTAAATAATGAATAAATAAAGTTAACATAGTTTAACTTATACCTTAAAAAATTCTACTCGTCCATGTTGTTGGGTCTTGAGTATCCTGTGACTCAAAACCGTGTTGCGATGGTTGTGTTGGAGGAAAATTAGCTATGACCGCGTTCATATGGTCCACCAAAGCTTTATGCCTCCGTTCGTCCGCCGCTCTCTGCCGCTGCTGATCGGCTATCCAATTACTCATCCTCAGATCCATGTTGGCAATTTGAGAGCGCAGTTCATGATTTTCCTGACGTAAAGACTGCATCTCTGAAGAAGCGGACGAAGAGGCACGACCCCTGGGCATCCTCAGCCGATCGAAGGCAACTTTGGCCTGTGAGCCAAGCCCGTAGAGGGTGGAGTTTTTTGTCCGTCCACCGACAACATCATAGTAAATCTCATTCAGCTGGTCGGTGGACAATGTATGTGGCTCCCCCCCCCCCTCTATCGAAGGCTGAGATGCCTCGACCACTCTATTTGTAATTTGATCCTGTAAAAAAAATATCGAATTAATATTAAAATTAAATTATCATATTAATAAAGATAAAAACAATTAAATAAATAATAAGAATAAGAATTATACGTGTATGGTCTGTGATCGAGAATCGACAAAAGACCCATCTTTCTTCTTATGGGTCTTCATAAATATCTCCATACAAGTGGGCTGGCGAGCAAGATCTCGTTCATATTTATAAAAAATTATTAGAACCAAATTATACGAGTATAAATATAAAATTTACTTGCATAACTTTGAATTTACTTACCAAGTCCATTGTATGCTCGACAATAGACTTCGATCCAGATGAATGCCGGGCTGTTCCGGTGCTCGGGCCACCTGGCTCTGTATTTCTATTGGCACGAGCCTTCTCAGCATTTTCTTTCCATCTTTCTTCAGCCCATGTGGCCGTCCATACACCCCAAATCTCGGCATCAACATATGGTGGTCGCGTCGCTTTTTTCCTCAAATAATACATATGGTCACGATACAACTTGGCACAATAAGAATTCCAAGTACTTTTGAATTCTGCCTCGTGACCATCCTCCCATGTATATTTTTTCTGCAATACAATTTATTAAACAGAGTTTATTCAATTATGTATTAGAACAGTCAATATATTAAATATACTTACGACAAATTCATTATAATAAAAAGTCTTCGTCTCCTCGTCTACATGTCTCCATGTAATGCCAGCAGCGCAGGCTCTTTCTTTAAATTTGCCAGTAATATAACTGGATACTCGGTGGCCTTCAGGATAAAACCTGCATATAAATTATATTATTTTTTAAAAATTTATAATAACTAAACTTAAAGTTATTAACAATCATAATTACTTACGAGTCTCCAACGATTTTAAGAGTCTTGTAGCCACGGAGTATAACTGGCTGCTGACCTGGCTGCTGATCGTCCTGCTGTTGTTCCATAATAGTATCTGCACACAAAAATTACTATAGATCATTATAAAGATTGGAGACATGATCATATAAATAAGAGATAAAATGAATACATAACTTACATGATACAGCAAAAAATATTGTATCCAGTTTTATCTGTAAGAGCACATTAATCAATAGTATCATCTTCTAAATATTCATCGCTAGACTCTATTAGTTCAACATTTTCATCACTGCTAGACATATCTCCATCATCTATATCCTCGTAGGTAACATTAATATCTACAAGTAATTGGGATGTAGACTCGAGTTGAG
This sequence comes from Boesenbergia rotunda, assembly GCA_024364735.1. Taxonomy (NCBI): domain Eukaryota; kingdom Viridiplantae; phylum Streptophyta; class Magnoliopsida; order Zingiberales; family Zingiberaceae; genus Boesenbergia; species Boesenbergia rotunda. The sequence goes on from JAGFNQ010006298.1 coordinate 273,437, forward strand.
AATCAATTGAATATCTCTCTACATAATCATTTTGCATTGCATCTTGATTTAGTGAAGTGATGGTGTTCGGCATTTCTATAGTTGACCGAGGCTTCATTCGACACACAGACATCCATTGACTAGATCTTCGTCTCCTCGTAGGGTATTCAAGATAGAAAACTTGACCCGCTTGTACTCCAAAGATAAACGGTTCAAACTTATTAAACCTTTTGTTCCCGTGCACCTCAACTAAATTATAATTTGGATGTACTCGAGTACCTGTTCTTGGAGTCGGATCGTACCATGCACATTTGAACAACACACATCTTTTTAAAGGTAATGCAGGGTATTCAACCTCTATGATTTCGTCGAGTATTCCATAATAATCAAACTCAATGTTACTATTCTCCATAGATCCTTTGACGCATATACCAGAATTGTAGGTTAACCTGTTTGATTCTCGGTGTCTGACATGGAATTTTAGGCCATTAACATAGTAACCCGAGTAAACCATTATTTTACGAAGAGGACTTGATGCAAGATTCAATATCCTATCATCTTCGATATTTGAAATTCTACGATCTTTCACCTATGAAAATAATGTTAACAGAAATTAGAAGATTGAATAATATTTCTTAAAACTCAAAATTACATATATTGATGTAACTTACATATATTTTGAACCATAATGCAAATTCTGTCTCTAACTTTGATGCTATTTCACTGGCACCAAAATATGGATTTTGCATATATAATTGTTCCTCGTATAAGCTGCCAAAGAATTTATTAGATAATTAAAAATTTTAAAATGCACATTTGAATATTTTCAAATGCATGTAAATTTTATTAGAGAATGTAACTTACTTTATATATGGTTTGACTTCATTACAGTTTAGAAGTATGTATGTCCTGACAGCATGGTATTCCTGTTCAGTTAACCATCTAGATGAAGCTCCACCAATTGCCTTGCCAGGATACTTGAAAATAGAAAGCATCGAAGGGTCGATCGGCCAAGCATCATCATAATTTCTTGGACATTTGCGATGTCTGGTTTTTACATGATCAGCAAAATAATACGAGCAAAAAGAGGAAGCTTCTTCAACAAGATAAGCATTACTTATTGACCCCTCAACCCTTGCTTTGTTACGAACATTATTTTTCAATTTCCTCAAAAATCGTTCAAATGGATACATCCATCTGTACTGAACAGGTCCAGCTATTTCAGCCTCGTATGGTAAATGGACTGGCAAATGCTCCATTGAATCAAAAAAGCTAGGAGGAAAAATTCTTTCTACTTTACATAGTATTAGAGGAATGTCTGTTTTTAGCCGAACCATATCATCCATCATAATACACCTTGATGTTAGATCTTTAAAAAATAAACTCAATTCTGTGAGCGTTTCCCAAACATTCTGAGGAAGTAAGTCATGAAAAGCTACTGGAATAAGTCTTTGCATAAACACATGACAGTCATGACTTTTCATTCCGAACATCTTTAATCTATTCATATTGACGCATCTACTCATATTAGAAGCATACCCATCAGGAAATTTTATTTCTTTCAACCAACTACATAATGCTTGCTTTCCATCTTTGTCCAATGTATAACAAGCCTTTGGATATCTGTTAGATGTTTCATCCTGGTGCAATTCTGGTCTGTTAACTAGCTCTTTTAATTCTTCACGTGATTTTGCAGTGTCTTTAGTTTTTCCAGGGACGTTCATCACAATGTTGAATATATTATCGAAGACATTTTTTTCAACATGCATAACATCTAAATTATGTCGAATTAGCAGATACTTCCAATAGGGTAGCTCACAAAATATACTCCTTTTCTTCCATCCACACTTGCACAACCGGACAATGTACTTGTTTATGTCATCCGCACCAGGTTGAGCAACTGGAAGAAATCCATAACTGTCAATTTGTTCAATAATATCTTGACCTGAAGCAATGACTGGAGGAGATTTGGTGACTATTACATTCTTTAGGAATTTTTTTTTATTTCGTTGAAAAGAGTGATCAATGGGTAAAAATTTACGGTGGTTATCGAACCAAGAAACTTTCCCGCTGCAAGGTAATGAAAATGCATCAGAGTCCATCATACAATGTGGGCATGCTAATTTTCCCGATGTACTCCATCCTGACAACATCGAATATGCTGGAAAATCACTAATTATCCATAATAATGCAGCATGTAATGTAAAATTAGTTTTAGTTGCAACATCAAAGGTCAAGGACCCTACATTCCATAAATCAGTCAACTCAGCAATCAAAGGTTGGAGGAAGATATCTATCTTCTCTTTAGGATTGTTTGGACCAGGAATCAGTATAGTAAGGAACATAAATTCATCTTTCATGCACATCCATGGCGGTAAATTATACGGTGTTATTATAATTGGCCAAGAAGAATATTGTTGTCTTGATTGACCAAATGGTTGAAATCCATCTGCAGAAAGTCCCAATCGCACATTACGTGGTTCCATATTAAATGAAGGAAACACACTATCAAGATGTTTCCATGCAGGGGAATCACAGGGATGACACATTAGACCTCCATCGTGTACATGCTCATGATGCCATATCATGTGACTAGCTGTAGCAGTAGATGCATATAAACGTTGAAGTCTTGCAGTCAATGGAAAGTAATACATCACTTTCCAAGCAATTTTTTTCTTTTTCTTCCCGGGTATGCGAGTAAGAGGCTTATAACGAGGATGACAACATATTTTACATTCGCTCAGTTCATTGTCTTCATTCCAAAATATCATACAATTATTGATACAACAATCTATCTTCTCAACTGGCAAACCTAAACCGTTGACCAATTTTTTGGTATTATAAAAGCTATCAGTCATTATGTTATCAGCAGGAAGCAACTCAGACATCAATTGACATATGTCATCGTAGCATCTTTCTGAAAAATGATGTTCTGCTTTCAAATTTAATAATCTTGCAGTAGCTGAAAGTTGCGAATGACCAGAAGGAATGCCTTCCCACAATTCTCTTTCACTGGCCTTTAACATTTCAGATAATTGTTGATATTCTTGTGTTGGTATATCATCTATATGAGAAAATTGAACAACATTGATTGCATCCTCAACCATTGTTTGCATTCCAATATTAGTTGTTGTATCAGGTGCAACAACATTTATATCAGATGTCGAACTAGCAGAAGGCTCAATTGGTTCATACACATAAGGTTCTCCGTGACAATACCAATTATAATAATTTGGCACAAACTCATTTCTACATATATGAACTCTTACAGTGTCCTCATCACGAAAAGCTCTGTTTCTGCATTTTTTGTGATTACACGGACATCGTAATTCCGAACCATTCAAACATTCAGGATGACTTTTAGCAAAGTTCATAAAAGTTTCCAGCTCAGAAACAAAATCATCTCTGATAAATCCCTTATCTAATCGATTGTACATCTAAGTTTTGTTCATATACATTTTTTCCTAATAAATAGTAATTTAGTTGTAGGATGAGAATATCAAACAAATAAAATTAAATTAAACCTATATCAAAATTTCATATTAATTACATGTCATAAATAAACTACGTACCAAGGTAACAACTAGCAAGATAACAAGTAAAATCAATGTATATAAACAGTGAGAACACGTACTAGTAAGATCAATCTAAGTAAGACCATTTATAATAAATTACTAATTTACACCAGATAATAATAACAAAAATAAATTTAAATAATAACAAAAATCTAAGTAAGATCAATCTAACACATAATGTAAGCATTGCAACCAAACTCAAAATAAAATATATACCTTAAATCAAGTGCACGTCTGGAAGGGAAGCAGCAACTGCGCAGTTACCTATATAAGTACAAATAAAATAATGTTAATAACAAATAATGGAGTATTAAGTTAACGACTCGTCCATCCCAATGGGTCGCCGGCCCAAATGGCCAAGCAGCGGGCAAAATGGGCCGCTGGCCTTCCAGGGTTGCGGAGCTGCCTGACCGCCAAATTGGCTTGCCCGAGTGCCAATTGGCACGCCGGCTAAATATCTGCCAGCCAGGGTAGGGGGTCGGCGTGGCCCTTGGCCGCAGGGGCACGCCGGCGAGTCCCCAGGGGTGGCGCCGGCGTGCCCCCAGGCCGCAGGGGCACGCCGACGTGCCCCAGGGCCGCCGGCGTGCCCCAGTGGCGTCGGCGTGCCCCCAGTGCGCGGCGTGCCCCCAGGGGCGCCGTCGTGCCCCCAGGGGCGCCGTCGTGCCCCCAGGGGCGCCGGCGTGCCCCCAGGGGCGCCGGCGTGCCCCCAGGGCCGCCGCCGTGCACCCAGGGCGCCCGCGTGCCCCCAGGGCCGTCGGCGTGCCCCCAGGCCGCAGGGCCGCGGCGGCGTGGGCACAGGACCTGCGCCGAACCCCTGCGGCCAGCAGCGCCTCTCCTGGGCCAGCGGCGAGACCATGGGACGCCGACCACGCTTCCCGACGAGGAGGATGATGAACGGAGAGGAACTTACCGACGAGACGAGGAGGATCGAGCGGCGCCGACGCGAGCGAGCGAGGAGAAGAAAACGCGTGCGTGAGGGAAAATTAGGTCGCATGTGACCTAATTTTACCCATGGTCACCGACGGAATACCGATGGATCTAATTCCGTCAGTAACATTTTCGCGCCGAATATTTAGGGCACTTTCGTTAGCCGCCGAAACCAAGTTTCCGACGGAAAGCACCGTTCCGTCGGAAATTTCCGACGGAAAGCAGTGTTCCGTCGGTAGCATTTTCTCGCCGAATATTTAGGGCACTTTGCGTTTCCGACGGAAAGCACGGTTCCGTCGGAAAATTCCGACGGAAAGCACGGTTCCGTCGGAAATTTCCGACGGAAAGCACTGTTCCGTCGGAAAATTCCGACGGAAAGCACGGTTCCGTCGGAAATTTCCGACGGAAAGCACTGTTCCGTCGGAAATTTCCGACGGAAAGCACTGTTCCGTCGGTAACATTTTCTCGCCGAATATTTAGGGCACTTTGGTTAGCCGCCGAAACCACGTTTCCGACGGAAAGCACCGTTCCGTCGGAAATTTCCGACGGAAAGCACCGTTCCGTCGGAAATTCCCGACAGAAAGCACTATTCCGTCGGAAATTTCCGACGGAGGCACTGTTCTGTCGGAAAGTAAATACAAATTTTTTCAAAAATTTCCTCGGAGAATTACCGACGGATGATCTCTTCCGTCGGGAATTTCCGACGGAATACGACTTCCGTCGGGAATCAAATACAAATTTTTTCGAAAAAAATTCCCATTTCCGACGGAACTTAACTTCCGTCGGAAATTTCCGACGGAACTTAACTTCCGTCGGAAATTTCCGACAGAAGCTTTATTCCGTCGGAAATTTCCGACGGTTACCGACGGAAAATTTATTCCGTCAGTATATTCCGACGGAATTGAAATTCTGTCAAAAAAATACTAACGGAATAATTTTCCGTCGGTAATTCCGTCGGTAATCCTCAATCTTCTTGTAGTGCTAGAGTGCAGTCCAAGAGACAGCCTAACCCAAAGATTTTGAGTTAGCCTAGCAATGAGCTGGGAAAGTTTAACTCAATTCATACATACAAATACGAGAACTTCCTTTATCCCTCCAAACATACTAACGAGGAAAAGCAGCCTGCCAAAATAGAAAGTAACGATGGTGCAATGCAAATAAAAACTCATCCAGGCGCTTTAAAACTTTTGACCGGAGCAATTTTCTTTCATCTACCTGAAATATCACATCCTTTTGTGCAGGAGGAATCTTGATTAAAGAACATGCTTTAAAAGAAAAAGGCCGAACGAAGATCGATACACTTGCACTATGAGTTTTGGAACGTCAACTTTGGCCAACAACATATGCTACTAGCTAGAGCAGACATCAATTTCATTACCTAATGCATCGATCGATCACAAGAAACTAAAAAGGAGATACTAAATGAAGTAGAAAATTAAGGTGCAGCAACACACTAGTTCGGTCGTACATGGACATCAAATCCAAAAGAAGCAAAACAAAACTAGAAACCATAAGCTCTCATGCATTGATTCGCCTTGATTCTTCTCAGACTTCGGTGCCTGTCATCGCAAAAATGTCGATGAATTCAGATTGATTTTCTCAAGAACAGAGCAGGCAATCTCATGAATTGATTGTTAATGTACCAGAATCCCTTGGCGCGTTGCAGCGGAAGCACTCCATTCTGCTCGCGAAGTTGTGTTCGTTGCAGCCCGACCTTTTAAAATCAAGTTCATGATTAGGAAGTATCATTCTTCATTTGTTTACAATTTAGACAGCGAAGATAGGAATCCATGCAATGCCACCTGTTGCAAATCCAATCTCCGGACTTCCATCCTGCACGGCCCCCTCCGCCGCCGCCGCTTCCGCCCAAGCTGTAGCCCCGGGACCGCGGCGTGTCGCTGTCGAAGCTGCCGCCGCCGGCGACAGCGGAGTCCTCCTTCAGGGCGGCGCACTTGAAGCAGCTGGAGCGGCTGGCGAAGTTGTGGGCGCCGCAGGAGCAGTACCAGTCCCCGGGGCGGACGTCGGAGCCGATGAAGCCAAAGGACGAGCCTCCGCGGCCTCCACCGAAGCTGAAGTAGTCGGAGCGGTCGCCGCCGGTCGGCCGCTGGTCGCCGCAGCGCTGGCACGAATCGCGCCGGCTGAAGTTGAGGTGCTGGCAGGACCTGCAGGTCCAGTCTCCGGGCTTCCTGTTCATCTTCTCAAATCAAATTAAACCCTGCAAAATCCATTACCAATTAATAATTGGATTATGCAACAATACTACTTCGAGCTCTTTTACGTTCATGTTCATGCACTGGAGAACAAACATCAAATCTCTCCACTCACCTTCGCTAGGAGAAAGAGGAGAGACGAGGTGGAATGCGTAAGTATCAGTCGCTGTTGGCTTGGATTAGGTTTGTGAACTTAGGGTGTCCTTTATACATCCATCAATGGGCCTCAACGATGGAGAATCTAAATTGTATTTTCACTTTTCTTTTCTACTGCCACTCCTTGAACACTGGCCAAAGGAGAAGAAGAGATAAAGAGCCTGGGGAAGGATGCCAAAGACTTATAACATGAATCATATAGTAATTGGCATCTTTTGAGACATCCATTAGGTGCATTTGAGTTCCACCTTGTCACTTGTTTTTCTGTTTAGCATGATTCTTAGCTGCCAGATATGCAAGGCATGATAGATATCAAAGTTATGGTATACATTAGAAGGTTGAGAATTGAGATTGATGTTGTTGTTGTTATTGTCTTCAAGGTTGAGAATTGATATAAATTATAATCCAGAAGAGAGGGCTACTGTTGGTTTTTAAAGAAAAACTATAAATTTGCATTCAATGTAGAAGGAAATTTTAACTAGAGGTGAAAGCATCCTGCAATTTCCATAGTGAATTTCTCAAGAAAGTGAAAGGGGGAAGGAAAAAAACTGGTGGTTTCCGATAAATAAAGCAGGTCTTGGAGGATGGACTTGACCATCTTTTTTCACTCGTATCAAGTCACTTGGAATGTTATTTTGCCATCAAACTCCAATATATATCCTTTGCTTTATCTGACAGCCTAAATCAGGGCTGTTCTTTTGCTTCTTTTTTTTTTTTTTGTTTCTTTCTTTCTTCCCTCTTAATTACTTTCTCATGATGGAGTTGCAAAACCAGAGGATGATGATGTGCGCTCGATGGCTTCTCTCGGGCGAAGCCAAAGGAGGATATTATTGGTGAAGGGGAAACCATGAAAGAGAGCAAAGGGTAAGTTAAGTGCCTTTGGTGATTGGATTCTCTTTGGAAAAATGAAAATGCTTTCATCATGCGACCATCCAGCCATGCTAGCTATGATTAAAAACGGGACCATAATGCCGATTGTGCTCATATATCAGTCATGATTTTTCTTGGTTGTTAAGTGAATTTTAGGACTGTAAATCCTAAATCTTAAACAACCAAGTTAGCCGAGTTTTATGATGTTCAAACTTATTTGATATAATAACTGAGTTAAATTAAGTCGAATATAAAATAAAAATAATCTATTGAAATGATGGTTCAAGCTTAACTTGATTTTTTTATAAACTTGAGTTTGAGTCATTTAGATGTTATCAGCTCTAATTTAAGTTTGTTTGATTGTTTGAAACTTTTATATTTTAAGCTTGTTTGATTGGTAATTGAGATTGATAATATAAATTTATTTATTCATTTTAAAAGTTTTTTTTATTTAGCATGCTGATAAGAGTTTATTGATAAATGATGATAATAGAGTTTTTCACAAGCTATGATGTCTCCTTGAGCTATGCAAGGGATAGGAGGGCTATCTTGAGCCACGGGAGAAGGTTGAGGAGTTCTGCCGAGCAAGATAGGAAGCGTGGAGACATCCATGAGCTATACAAAACAACCTTGAAAGTTGCTCCAATCAATCTAATCCTAGGCGCAGATTAAGCACTTATCAAGGTAGCAACATAATGATATGCAGAGTGATGTCACTAATGTTGATGCAGTTTGACCTGCTTGTTGTTTTGGTATTGACACCGATTTAAGTTTAGTTGAGTAAGATAAGTTCGGATTAAGTCCTGGTCGGGGACTGGGCACGGAAATCTCGGTGAGTGAAGTCGGGTCCGAGCGAGTGAAGCTAGGTGAAGGAAATCCCAGTGAGTGAAGTCGGGTCCTAGCGAGTGAAGCTAGATGAAGGAAATCCCGATGAGTGAAGCCGGGTCCTAGCAAGTAAAGCTGGGTAAAGGAAATCCCTGTGAGTGAAACCGGGTCCTAACTAGCGAAGCTAGGTGAAGGAAATCCCGGTGAATAAAGCCGGGTCCTAGCAAGCGAAGCTAGGTGAAGGAAATCCCGGTGAGTGAAGTCGGGTCCTAGCAAGTGAAGCTAGGTGAAGGAAATCCCAGTGAGTGAAGCCGGGTCCTAGTAAGTGAAGCTAGGTGAAGAAAATTCTGGTGAGTGAAGCCGAATCCTAGTGAGTGAAGCTAGGTTGGACTAAGTCCCGGTGAGTGAAGCTGGGCATGAAGTCTTGGTCTGGGGACTGAGCATAAGTCGGAGAGTGGTTGGATCGGTCTGGAGTCCGATCAGGGAGTTGGCACGAACTCTCTGAATAGTGGATCGGTCTGTTGATTGATCCAGGATGAGTAATCGGTCTGGTGACCGATCAGAAAATGATCAGAATGGTCACAGAATGATCAGAGGGATTTCTGATCGGTCAGTGAGATCAATCAGATAGGCTTTGGACCGATCAGGAGGTAGCCTGATCGATCCAGCACGTGGCTGATCGGTCAGCTGACCGATCAGCCCTGACCGATCAGCCAAGGCCAATCAGCCCTTGGTTGATCGGCCAGCTGAACCGATCAGCCAAGGTGGCTGATCGGTTCTGGCTCGATCAACCAAGGCTGAACTCGACCCTGAACTTCCAGTTAGGTCCTGACTTCTTTGTGATCAATCTGGTGACCGATCCATGGTCTCTGATCGGTCAAGGTGACCGATCAGAGCTTCACTGGATCGATCAGGCAGGAGCCTGATCGATCTGGCCCTTCACTGATCGGTCAGTTGACCGATCAGTGGCTTGACTGGAAATCTCTGGAATTACCAGACCGATCCCTGATCTCTGATCGGTCAGTGAGACCGATCAGAAATTCACTGATCGATCAAAATGGAGTCTGATCGGTTAGGAGGGTGCCTGATTGGTCAGGTGACCGATCAGCGCCTCAGAACTTTAATTTGAATCACTGTCAGACTTCCTGATCACTTCTGATTTCCTGCTTATTTCTTTCTGATATGGTTGATTTGCTTCTCTAATCCATCTGTTGACCGCGCAGGTGATACAGAGATGATACAAACCAAGAAGGAGGGTCAATGGCGACTTTCGCTACGGCAGGTTTGTTTGTTTTCTATTTGCAGGATTCAACGGCTTCTGGCGGGCTAGCGACTGACCTAAGGCTCAGCTGAAAAGGTCTTCGGTGGACTGAGTACTCAGTGGAGGTCAGTGGGTCAGTGGTGACGAAGCTGTGGATAAGTGGGTGCTGACACGCCTGGTGACGAGCAGAAGGAAGGTTAAGAGGAAGCTGGTGAAGCAGAGGAGGAAGACAACTGTGAATAGAGCAAAGGGTTGCTGCTAAGTTGTGTTCTCTGCATTCCTTCTTTATTGTTGATCCTTCTGTGTGCGTGCTTAAGGTTACATCTGCTCAGTAACCTTCTTCTCGTTGTCTCCTGTACTTATTGATATCTATCTGAGACTGTTTGTGGGGAGGTTACTCCACCGAGAAGGAGATTGTTATATCCGGAGTTCCAGGGCTTGATCTATCGACGATCAAGGGATCGCCCACCAAGGAGTAGGGGCAAGTTATCCCCGAACCTTATAAATCTTTGTGTCATTTCTGTTTGTTTGTTTCTTTCTGTTTGTGTGTTTTTCCGCTGCTAACCCTATATGCAGAAAGAAAAGAAGCGAAGTTTTTGGGTGCTGGCTATTCACACCCCTCTCTCTAGCCATCCAAGATCCAACAAGTGGTATCAGAGCCTGGGGCTCTTTCCAACGGTTTAACACCCGAAGAGCAGAGAAGAATGACTTTGAGAGAAGGCTTCAGCACCAACAGACTCCCATTTTTTGATGGAGCCGACTTCCAATATTGGAGGTCAAGAATGGAGTATTACCTCAAGACCGATATTGTTATGTGGTTCTCAGTGAAGGAGAGATTCACCCCTCCAAAAGATGCTGAGGGCACGGAACTCGACTCTTCAAGGTGGTCAGCCGAACAAACCAGAAAGGGAGAGGCTGATGCTAAGGCTGTGGTCACCCTGCAATGTGGGATGACCAAGGAGCAACTGATCAAGGTTGGTCCTTTCACCAATGCCAAGGATCTATGGAACAAACTCATTGAGCTTCATGAAGGCACCAGAGATTCCCGGATAGCAAAGAGGGATCTCTTCCTCAATCAACTCCAGAACCTCACCATGAAAGAGTCTAAAACTGTAAGTGAACTTCATGGTTGATTCAAGGAAATACTTAATGATTTGCATTCCATCGATGAGAAGGTCGAGAATCGCGACCTTGTAAGGTATATACTTAAATCTTTTCCTAGGAATGCCTTGTGGTCATCCATAGTGGATGCCTACAAGGTATCTAAGGATCTTTCCATTGTTAAATTAGAAGATTTCTTTTGTGAAATGGAACTACATGAGATTGCTAACAAAAGCCCAAAGGAAAAGGGTATTGCTTTTGTAGCAGGGGACAGAAGAAAGAAGAAGAAGGAGAAGAAGAAGGAAAAGGAGGAGGAGAAAAACATTTGTCACATGGCTCTCATGGCACTAGAAGATTTAAACAAGGAGAGTGATAACGAATCAAGTGACTCTTCAACCGCGGCTTTATCATCTTCGGATGATGAAGAGGTAATCATTCCCGAGTTAGATAGATGTTATAGAACTATAGCATGCTTAACTACTTTGCTTAAGAAATTTAAGAACAATGTAAAATCATTGAAATTAGAAGTAGAACAATTGAAAATCTCCAATGATAATGATGTAGATGATTTGCATGTTAAGGTTCTTGAGGATGAGAACAAGGCTTTGAAGAGTGAAGTTGAAAATCTCAAGAATCTTCTTGAGAAATTTTCATATAGCTCTAAAACCTTGGATATAATCCTCAATTCTCCCAGAGCGGTCTACAACAAGGCCGGTATAGGTTACCAACCTAAGGAACCAAGCTTCATGTTATTAATGTCTAGAACCCAATTTAGATCACCAAATGCTTCTAGGGTTCAAAGAGTTAGCAAGAAAATGACCAAGACATGGGTGCTAAAAATTTGTATCATAGGTTCATTAGGTCCCAAGGTGTGGGTACCTAAATTATCTATCTTTCGTATTATATAAGCATTGGTTGAGGGGGAGCATCTACCAACATGGTTTGTTGATAGTGGGTGCTCCAAACACATGACCGGGAAATAAATTTTGATACAAACTTGATAAGCAAAATTGGAACTTTGGATTTGAGACAAATTTAGGACTATGGGTTGCTTAGAATAATTAGTTTATTGTTGCAATTTATAGTTTACTGTAAATCTAAAGGATAGCCACAATATTAAAATAACAGCTTACTTTTGCAATATCTTATTATATATCTCAGGTTTAAGTTTTTTTTAAATACTTTTTGGAGGTGAACATAGTCGAGTATGCCAAGTTTTTCCTGTATGTGTTATACAACATTAATGTATTGTATACTAAAGAACAGCATGAACACATAATTTGTACTAATCCAAAAATCATTATAAACATCTCACAAGGCATCAATAGACAAAGAACATGAGCTTAAGTTCTATGGCTTAGTGCTTTCTTTCTATCGAACTGAATCAAGGGATCAGTACCTAAAGTCTAGGACTTAGCATATATATATCCTCAACTTCTAGGTCATCACACATAAGTTTCCTGATATGTTGTGCTTGTTTGTTTGTTTTGGTTAAGGGACTCCAAGTTGTTGGTGCAGTCTGTCTCTGAAACGTATCAGGGTTTTCAGAAATTTTTCTAAAATCTGATCGGTCCACAGACCGATCAAGAAGTCCTTCTGTATAGAACAAGCACCTGAATGGCAACGAACTTGATCAGTCCGCAGACCGATCAAGATACTCTCTGATCGGTCAAGCAAATCGATCATGCCTTTCACTGATCGGTCAAGGAGACCGATCAAGCCTTTCACTTATTGCTATGGTGCATATACATTGTTGCCATGATACGTTTATGTATATGCCTTTCATATGCAACACAAAAAAATTACTTTTCATTTCTTTTGGTTTGGGGAGAGACCCTTGTTTAAGGGGGAGTTGTTTAAAACTTAATAACCAGACCCTTTTCGGTGTTTGACAAATGGGGAGAGGATGGTTAGTTAAGTTTAGAGCTTGTTAACGAATTTAATTATTGTAGGGGGAGGACTCTGATTCCCTTGCGATAATGAAATTTGACTTCATGTGACTTCTAATACCTAAACTTAAATCGGGTTGTCAAACAACAAAAAGGGGGAGATTGTTGATGCAATCTGACCTGATTGTTGTTTTGGTGTTGACACCGATTTAAGTTTAGTTGAGTAAGATAAGTTCGGATTAAGTCATGGTCGGGGACTGGGCACGGAAATCCCGGTGAGTGAAGCCGGGTCCTAGCGAGTGAAGCTAGGTGAAGGAAATCCCGATGAGTAAAGCTGGGTCCTAGCGAGTGAAGCTGGGCGAAGGAAATCCCAGTGAGTGAAGTCGGGTCCTAGTGAGTAAAGCTAGGTGAAGGAAATCCCGGTGAGTGAAGCCGGGTCCTAGCGAGTGAAGCTGGGCGAAGGAAATCCCGGTGAGTGAAGTCGGGTCCTAGCGAGTGAAGCTAGGCGAAGGAAATCCCGGTGAGTAAAGTCAGGTCCTAGCGAGTGAAGCTAGGTGAAGGAAATCCCGGTGAGTAAAGTCAGGTCCTAGCGAGTGAAGCTAGGCGAACGAAATCTCGGTGAGTGAAGCCGAGTCCTAGCGAGTGAAGCTAGGTGAAGGAAATCCCGATGAGTGAAGTCGGGTCCTAGCGAGTGAAGCTAGGTGAGTGGCTAGGTGAAGAAAATCCTGGTGAGTGAAGTTGGGTCCTAGTGAGTGAAGCTAGGTTGGACTAAGTCCCGGTGAGTGAAGCTGGGCATGAAATCTTGGTCCAGGGACTGAGCATAAGTCGGAGAGTGGCTGTATCGGTCTGGATTCCGATCAGGGAGTTGACACGAACTCTCTGGATAGTGGATCAGTTTGTTGACCGATCCAGGATAACTGATCGGTCTGGTGACCGATCAGAAAATGATCAGAATGGTCACAAAATGATCAGAGGGATTTCTGATCGGTCAGTGGGATCGATCAGATAGACTCTGGACCAATCAGGAGGTAGCCTGATCGGTCCAGCATGTGGTTGATCGGTCAGGTTGATCGATCAGCCCTTGGCTGATTGGTCAGCTGACCGATCAGCCCTTGGTTGATCGGCCAGCTGTACCGATCAGCCAAGGTGGTTGATCGATCAGCTGGACCGATCAGCCAAGTGGTTGATCGATCAGCTGGACCGATCAGCCCTTGGCTGATCGGTTCTGGCTCGATCAGCCAAGGCTGAACTCGACCCTGAACTTCCAGTTAGGTCCTGACTTCTTTGTGATTGGTCTAGTGACCGATCCATGGTCTTTGATCGGTCAAGGTGACCGATCAGAGCTTCACTGGATCGATCAGGCAGGAGCCTGATCGATCAGGCCCTTCACTGATCGGTCAGTTTGACCGATCAGTGGCTTGACTGGAAATCTCTGGAATTCATAGTAGGTTTCAGGATCGGTCTGGTGACCGATCCCTGATCTCTGATCGGTCAGTGAGACCGATCAGAAATTCACTGATCGATCAAAATGGAGTCTGATCAGTCAGGAGGGTGCCTGATCGGTCAGGTGACCGATCAGCGCCTCAGAACTTTAATTTGAATCACTGTTAGACTTCTGATCGCTTCTGATTTCCTGCTGATTTCTTTCTGATATGGTCGATTTGCTTCGCTAATCCATTTGTTGAGTGCACAGGTGATACAGAGATAATACAAACCAAGGAGGGTCAATGGTCACTTTCGCTACGACAGGTTTGTTTGTTTTCTGTTTGCAGGATTCAGCGGCTTCTAGCAGGCTGGCGACTGACCTAAGGCTCAGCTAAAGAGGTCTTCGGTTGACTGAGCGCTCAGTGGAGGTCAGCGGGCCAGTGGTGACGAAGCTGTGGATCAGTGGGTGCTGACGCGCCTGGTGACGAGCAGAAGGAAGGTTAAGAGGAAGCTGGTGAAGCAGAGGAGGAAGACAACTGTGAATAGAGCAAAGGGTTGCTGCTAAGTTGTGTTCTCTGCATTCCTTCTTCGTTGCTAATCCTTTTGTGTGTGTGCTTAATGTTACATCTGCTCAGTAAGCTTCTTCTTGTTGTCTCCTGTACTTATTGATATCTGTCTGAGACTGTTTGTGGGGAGGTTACTCCACCGAGAAGGAGATTGTTATATCCGGAGTTTCGGAGCTTGATCTGCTGACGATCAAGGGATCGCCCACCTCACGGGCACGCCAAGGAGTAGGGGCAAGTTATCCCCGAACCTTGTAAATCTTTATGTCATTTCTGTTTGTTTGTTTATTTATGTTTGTGTGTTTTTCCGCTGCTAACCCTAAGTGCAGAAAGAAAAGAAGCGAAGTTTTTGGGTGCTGGCTATTCACACCCCTCTCTCTAGCCATCCAAGATCCAACAACTAACATGACCACAGTGAACCAGGCTAAGGGATGGTGGTTCGCCAGGCATTCAAGATTTCCAGGAAAAACTCAACTGAGCTATAGAAATAAGGTTACCGAGTAATACTTGGGCATTCTAGTAAGTCGGGTTGAGAGGAGTTGCCCTGAGTAATATAATCCTGTCCTCCCGAGCTATATGGAATGAACTTATGTCAGAGGGACATACTGCCAATAACAGTTCAGGTGAATGTCAGGGGCAAGGTACATTTGGGTGTCATCACTAATAGAAAATAGGAATGAGATTACTTTGTTAGTTCTCCGGAATATTGCGTGGCAGTTATAATTGGCCACGGAGATGTTGCTTCCTCGTTACGTTGTGGTTCACCATTGGTCATCACGAGGTAATAATAGAAGCGGTTTTCCTTGTTCCTTCTCTTATTTGATGTGACAATTCGCGATTGGAGATGAAATAACAAACTTGGCATGACCGCTCATTTGGGCGGGAGCCAATCAGAAAGTGCGGGAAGATGATGAGAGGTTTCTTCAATCTATATATGCATCTTGTCGATACGAATGAGGTAAGTGGACTCTGATCCCTGAAAATGGAGGCAACTCCTCTCCCCGAAGGGCTCTGTCATTTTCTTTTTCCTCCTCCTCCTCTTCTTCTTATCGGTGACTGACTTGAGCGTTAGAAGGGTCGCGCCCATAGAGCCGCCCCAACCCTAACTCGTGTTAATCTCTCAAGTGGCGGGGATCATGTGAGGCACATCGGTCGATAGAGCTTGGTGGAGAGGATGGGCCCGAGCTGACAGGAACGGAGGTCATCAATAAACATGGTACATGAACAATAATGAACTAAACACATATGTATTCAAAGTGTGTTCGTTTAATTTAACGAGTTGTTCAAATTTGTTCTTTAACTGATCGTATATGTATTGAATAAATATAAATAAGCTCTTACTAAGATGAACATCAAGCCATCTTATTTATTTTGATCTCATGTATATTGAAGTTCATAAATAAGCTCTTACTAAAATGAATATCAAGTTTGTTCATAAACATCCAATTCATTTACGGTCTTATTAAATTTATCTTTTGCTTCAATGCATTGATTGGATTGAAGTTATGTTGTGTATGATTGTTGCACATGAATGGGGGATGAATTACGTGTAATTTAAAACAATTTGCTTTTTCAAAAATTAGAGTGTAGCAGGAAAAAAAAGAAAGCGATAGAAAAGCACACGGTCGGTTTACTTGGTTTGGAGTTTTCGACGACTCCTACTCCAAGGTCTAGGTCCCTCGAACCTTTCCGTTGGGCAATTCACTAATCTCTCTACCAGAAAACCCCCAGTAGAGCAGTCAAATACAAGCGGAGAACTAGGAAGTGTAACAACCCTACACTTCCCTCTTGTAGTATTAAAATAAGTATAGTAAATGTAATTGTTACCAACACTTGGAAGAATAGATTTAATCGAGCTCCTGTGTTGGTGTTGGTCTTCTAGTAATGGTCGGATGTAGTCGAGTCGTAGCAGGTCTGCAACATGAAGACGGAGTAGCAGATTGATCAGAAATCAAGTTATTGAAGTTGTGTTGCTCGATATCTCCTTACAAAGGCTATGGAGGGTCTCTCAGATCCCAACTGAGGCAACTCCAATCGAAAATCTGAACTAATGCACAATCGTTACAGTTTATCCATTTGAAGGCGCCTTAGATCCACTTCAAGGCGCCTCAGTTCCTCCAATCTGAGGCATCTCAAAGGCTGAAAATCAATCTTCGATGCCTATCCACATTAAGGCGTCTTCAGCCATCCGAGGCACCTTCAGTATGAACTGAGACACCTGAGTTACTATTCATCCAAGACATTTTTTGTAGTTTAGACCCTGTAAAATAATGTTAGTCCAGAAACCAAATATACTCTGCAAAATAAAACTAGCACAAGTATAAATAGGATAACATAAAACTGAGTATTAATTAAATCCTTTTTTCCCAAGATCATGATCTAGTCAATGTCTCAGCTTAGAGATCTGAAATGATTTTAAGTTGGATCGCGCCTAAAATCCCACCAGGGACTCCTGTTGGTGCAAGTTGCATCAATGATATTCCTCTTTAAGTGTTTTAATGTTTGACAATACACTTAAGTCAGTATACAATGAATAGACAAAGGGGAGAAAAAATAAAGTAACCAAAGCTGAGGAAAAGTCCTAGTTAATCTAGGCATCGAAACCCTAAGTCCCAGCGAAGGGCTGCTGGGCACCTAGCGAAGGGCTGCTAGGTATCATAACCTAAAGACCTAGCGACGGGCTGCTAGGCACCTAGCGAAGGGCTGCTAGGTATCGTAACCTAAGACCTAGTGAAGGGCTGCTAGGCACCTAGCGAAGGGCTGCTAGGGAATGAAGACCTGGCGAAGGACTGCTAGGCACCTGGCGAAGGATTGCTAGGTAATGAGTCTTGGTCCAAGGGACTGAGCAACTTAGCTGAGCGATGACTAAGGACAGGAGTAGAGACGGGTCGGGGTACAGGCGTCTCGAGATCCGGAGTAATCAAAGGCTAAGCAAAAGTCCATCCGAAGGACTGGGTGGCAACCATCTCCTGAAAGGAGTAGGTGAAGGGCGAGTTCTCGAGGATAGGAACTCGTGCCGATTTGACCTAGGGTTTCGTGGAGATCCGAAGTCAGAACCAAGTCCTTAAGACCAATATTATATGTATCTATGCTTTGTGTTTGTGGATATTGCAGGTACCAAGAACCGAAGACAAAGCAAGCTTGATGAAGGCCCTAACCAGGGCGCCCTCATGCACCAGGGCGCCCTGGTCAACATTGGTTCGTTGCTGCGAGTACGAAGCAGTGGATAAGCGCTGACTGGGTTCAAGATGGGCGCCCGGAAGATCCGGGGCGCCTTGGTCAAAGCTGTTATCAGCTGCGGCGAGGTAGACGCAGGGATAAAGTTTGACCAAGTCATCCGGGGCGCCCCCAGCGTCCGGGGCGCCCCCAGGAGGCCTATATAAGGGGCTTCGACCCCTCTGCTTCAGACACGACTTCCAAGTACTGTTCTGATCATTCTGACCGACGACAACGCGCTAGAAACGAGGCTCTACGACCGGGAGGCTCCAGGAGGAGGTGTGCGGCACTTCGAAGGTCCAGATTGGCCGAGCTTCATCCTTGTCTTGTTGGTTTGCATTTTGTTAATTACCGTACTTAATTTTTCTATATTATTGCGTGTAATTGTACACTGTAAGACGGGTTTTCTCCGCCTCCGGAAATTTCGGAAAGAAGACCAATAGTGGACTCACGCCGAGTACATAGGCCTTGGACGTACTGACCCTGGGGGGTTGGGAACCAAGTAAATAATCCCGCTGTGTCACTGTATTATTGTTTTCTTCGTTCTGTGTGTTTTCTGCTGCTACTAACTCTGAATCTAGAACGAAGATCCGAAAGTTTCTCCGAAAGATTTTAACGGTCGATATTCACCCCCCCCTCTATCGACGGCACCGGTCCCACAAGTGGTATCAGAGCCGAGCCGCTCTTCACCGGACTAACCGCCGACGGAGCAAAGACGCCAGGAGTTGAGGGGGAGCCCAGGGGTGAATCAGGTACATTATTTTTAATGTCTAATTTTAAATTGCATATTATTTGTTTCACGTGCAGGGAGAGAGGGCACTACAAAAATCAGTGCCCTACTCGTAAGATTCGGTCTACATCACCGGCGGCACAGGGGGTACCAGCGCCAGAAGTCCGGAAAAACAATCAGATGTTTCAAATGCGAGAAATACGGGCACTACAAAAATAAGTGTCCGGCGAAGGTACGTAAGATTTACATTCCAAAAGTCTTACAATTTCCTGCACTGTCTTTAGATAATTCAGTTAATTTTTCTGAAAAATTAAATTTACTGCATTGTAGATTAAATATTTTGCATGAAAAATTAGAAAATACGGATATGATTAAAATATCCAAAATTAACTATTTAATTATTAATACCAATTCAATAATTGCTAAAATTAATTCTGATATTAAATCTAAAATAAACTCTGATAATTCTACAGATAATGATACAATTAATTCTAGTTTTAAATCTGAAATTAATCCCGAATTCGAATTCGAAAATCCTAAGGATAAATTCGAATTCAAATTTGAAAATCCTAAGGATAAATCTGAATTCAAAAATCTTAAGGATAATTCTAAATCTGAAAATTCTTTAGATAATTACAGATTCAAATTTGAAAATCCATTGTACAAATCTGAATCTGAATCTGAAAATCTTAAAGATAATCCAGAAATTAATTCTAAGGATAATCTAGAGATTAATTCTGAATATCTGGAAAATATTGAAAATATTTCTGAGGATAATTCCAAGGATAATGAAGATAATTTTCTTCTAGATAATAATTTAATTATAGATAATATTGAAGATTATTACAAAACATTAATTAGTGACCCAATTTACTCCACTTACTGTGAGAATATTGAAAAATCTAATCTTGAGGAGGAGATAGAATTTTCTAAGATAAAGGCCATAATCAATAAAAATTACAAAAATTCAAATAAATCAAAATTATTAGAAAAACTTGAAAAGAAAGATAAAGATGAAGAAGAAATTTTTGAAATAATGAAAATGATAAATTTAAACCCACAATTATTAATTAATCATTATAACCTAAAAAAATTCAAATTAAATTAAATTAAATCCTAATTCGAAATTAAATTAATTTCAAATTAAATTAAATTAAATCCTAATTCGAAATTAAATTAATTTCAAATTAAATCTTAATTAATTTCAAATTAAATCTTAATTAAAATTTAAATTAAATATTAATTAAATTCAAATTAAATATTAATTAAATTCAAATTAAATATTAATTAAATTCAAATTAAATCTTAATTAAATTCAAATTAAATATTAATTAAATTCAAATTAATTATTAATTAAATTCAAATTAAATCTTAATAAAATTCAAATTAAATATTAATTAAATTCAAATTAAATATTAATTAAATTCAAATTAAATATTAATTAAATTCAAATTAAATCTTAATAAAATTCAAATTAAATATTAATTAATTTCAAATTAAATCTTAATTAATTTCAAATTAAATATTAATTAAAATTCAAATTAAATATTAATTAAATTCAAATTAAATATTAATTAAATTCAAATTAAATCTTAATTAAATCCTAATTAAATTTAAACTAAATCTTAATTAAATTCGAATTAATTAATTCAAATAATTCAATTAAGTTCAATTAAATTCGAATTAATTCAAATAATTCAATTAAATTCGAATTAATTCAAATAATCAATTAATTTCTAATTAATTCAACCTCAATTAATTCGTAATTAACCTGAATCCAACTAAAATCTTAAATAACTTAAACTCAAACTAAAATAAAATTTTACCCAAAGTGTAACAATTAAAATTAATAACATTAAATATGTCAAAATAGGTTGACATATTCGCGGGTTCACTCGACATGTATCAAATCGGGAATTTGATACATTTTAGAAACTTAAATAAAATTATTTGACTTGTTTGACTCATGCATAACTGCCATGACATGCATTTGCTATTCTTTTAAAATATATGACATGTCATGCATATTTAAATTTTATGCATATATTAGAACGGCTATAGGAAAAGAATAATTGAAACTTGATCAACCTAGTATTGGGTGGCGGTGAGATGATAGTACGTTAGGGAAGCCAATTCTAATAAGATCAAGTTCACTTGGTCTCTTTAGACTGGTGAAACTAGCCGAAGCTACCGATCCAAAACCCAAACTAGTTAGACCAGAACTTTTTCAAAGATTAATTTTGAAAATGAAACTTCATTAAACGGCTTTGTCAAGGAAAGGGTAGATGATCCCATAAGGCTACGGCCAAAGAAGGCCTAGTGCCTCGCCAAGACCTGGAAGCCAATTTTTGAATTTCAAATTCAAATTATTCTTTGTTAAATTCAAATCTAACACAAGCTTCAATTAAATCTTAGAATTAATAAATTAAGAAAAATAAATCAAGCATCTCACAATACATCTATAAGGCAACCATGCTTGTTGTATTGATACATCTAAAATGGGTGAGATGTTAAGGACTAATGAATTGAAAAATATTTTTCAAAATTGTTTCTCAAAATTATTAGAATATTTTCATAAAAATATATTTTCAAAATAGTGCTTCAACATAATAATGTTTTTATGGAATTCATGCTTGTCTGATTGATTATATATATTATACATTTTTTCAAAAATATATCTTTTCAAAAATTTGTTTGACTCACTCAATTAGACACAAGCCTCTTAGGACAACACTAAAGTTCCTTAAGGTACTTAGATAGAGTCAAACGGTATCGGGTACAGGGAGAGTACTTTTCATTCAAAATTTTGCACCTTAAAAAATTACTATTATTTGAAAATACTTTTCGAAAATTAAGCTTTAAATCATTATCACATGTGTTTTTCGAAAAAAAGGAGATTTATGTTGTAAAATTACCTATCTTGTTTGATTTTAATAAACCCTAAAGACACAGAGGAAAGTCCACTTCATAATCTACATGGACTCCTAGGACGTGTCAGATTTAGGGGGAGTCTAAATCAAACTTCTGAAACAATTTTGTTAAATTAATTGTTTTGAAATTATTAAATAACTTCCTTAATTTGAATCAACCCTTAAGACTTAGAGGAAGAGTACTTGTGGTCAACAAGCTTCCCAGGACTAGGTCAAGTTTAGGGGGAGATCAAATTAAAAGAATTATTAAATATATCAAATGTTTTCATGCGCGGTATTTTCAAATCCTGTTGTAAACATAAGTATTCTTTCAAAATAGTATCAATTTTCAAAAAAAAATACTATTATTTTCAAAAATTCATCTGTTTTTTTTAAATAATATCTTGAGTTTGGAAAATCTTCCAGGACACTTAGGAAAATGTCCTTGTAGTCAACAAGGTTTCCTATGATTGTGTCAGACTGGAAGATAAACCAAATCAAGTAATATCACTTTAGAATCTTTATATTTTTCAAAATTAACTTACATCCTATTATTCTGTGACTTATGAAATTTTTTTATATAATATTTACTTGGGTTGGAAAACTTCCAGGACACTTAGGAAAATGTCCTTGTAGTCATCAAGGGTTCCCAGGATAGTGTCAGACTGGAAAATTAACCAAATAAAGTCAAATATTATGTTTTCAAAAGTACTTATGTTTTTCAAAGCCAAATATTATTTCAAAAGTACTATCATTTTTTTTCAAAATTCTACTAATATTTACTTGACCTTGAAAAATATTATGTTTCATAAAACACTTATTTTCGAAAAACAGTTAGTATTTGCAAAATAGGCATAACATTTATATTTTCTAAAATAACATTCTTTCAAAAGTTATGTATTTTCCAAAAGTACTTAATTATTCAAAAATTCAATATATTTTCAAAGGTACTTATATTTTCAAAAATTACATAATTTTTTTGCAATATATTGCGTTCAAAAATTTTGCACTAAGTATTTTCAAAAAGAACCAAAGTTTTTAATGTTGGTGCAAGTATTTTATTTTTGATGTATGACAAAGGGGGAGAGATGTGTGCATAAGTTAGAAAAAATTTTCCCCGAAGATCAAAAATGTAGTTTCAAAACCTATATCAGTTTTTTTTCATTGTTACCCCAAGGATGGTAAGTTAGCCCCTTAAACCAATCTAACTTAAGTTATTGTCAAACATCAAAAAGGGGGAGATTGTTGGTGCAAATTGCATCAATGATATTCCTCTTTAAGTGTTTTAATGTTTGACAATACACTTAAATCAGTATACAATGAATAGACAAAGGGGAGAAAAAGTAAAGTAACCAAACCTGAGGAAAAGTCCTAGTTAATCTAGGCATCGAAACCCTAAGTCCTAGCGAAGGGCTGCTGGGCACCTAGCGAAGGGCTGCTAGGTATCATAACCTAAAGACCTAGCGACGGGCTGCTAGGCACCTAGCGAAGGGCTGCTAGGTATCGTAACCTAAAGACTTAGCGAAGGGCTGCTAGGCACCTAGCGAAGGGCTGCTAGGCATCATAACCTAAAGACCTAGCGACGGGCTGCTAGGCACCTAGCGAAGGGCTGCTAGGTATCGTAACCTAAAGACCTAGCGAAGGGCTGCTAGGCACCTAGCGAAGGGCTGCTAGGTATCGTAACCTAAGACCTAGCGAAGGGCTGCTAGGCACCTAGCGAAGGGCTGTTAGGGAATGAAGACCTGGCGAAGGACTGCTAGGCACCTGGCGAAGGATTGCTAGGTAATGAGTCTTGGTCCAAGGGACTGAGCAACTTAGCTGAGCGATGACTAAGGACAGGAGTAGAGACGGGTCGGGGTACAGGCGTCTCGAGATCCGGAGTAATCAAAGGCTAAGCAAAAGTCCATCCGAAGGACTGGGTGGCAACCATCTCCTGAAAGGAGTAGGTGAAGGGTGAGTTCTCGGGGATAGGAACTCGTGCCGATTTGACCTAGGGTTTCGTGGAGATCCGAAGTCAGAACCAAGTCCTTAAGACCAATATTATATGTATCTATGCTTTGTGTTTGTGGATATTGCAGGTACCAAGAACCGAAGATAAAGCAAGCTTGATGAAGGCCCTAACCAGGGCGCCCTCATGCACCAGGGCGCCCTGGTCAACATTGGTTCGTTGCTGCGAGTACGAAGCAGTGGATAAGTGCTGACTGGGTTCAAGATGGGCGCCCGGAAGATCCGGGGCGCCCTGGTCAAAGCTGTTATCAGCTGCGGAGAGGTAGATGCAGGGATAAAGTTTGACCAAGTCATCCGGGGCGCCCCCAGCGTCCGGGGCGCCCCCAGGAGGCCTATATAAGGGGCTTCGACCCCTCTGCTTCAGACACGACTTCCAAGTACTGTTCTGATCATTCCGACCGACGACAACGCGCTAGAAATGAGGCTCTACGACCGGGAGGCTCCAGGAGGAGGTGCGCAGCACTTCGGAGGTCCAGATTGGCCGAGCTTCATCCTTGTCTTGTTGGTTTGCATTTTGTTAATTACCGTACTTAATTTTTCTATATTATTGCGTGTAATTGTACACTGTAAGACGGGTTTTCTCCGCCTCCGGAAATTCCGGAAAGGAGACCAATAGTGGACTCACGCCGAGTACATAGGCCTTGGACGTACTGACCCTGGGGGGTTGGGAACCAAGTAAATAATCCCGCTGTGTCACTGTATTATTGTTTTCTTCGTTCTGTGTGTTTTCCGCTGCTACTAACTCTGAATCTAGAACGAAGATCCGAAAGTTTCTCCGAAAGATTTTAACGGTCGATATTCACCCCCCCCCTCTATCGACGGCACCGGTCCCACAACTCCTTCTCATCGGATTTCGCTCCTTAAATGACTTACCTTACTTACCATTGTAGATCTACTTAAGTTCTTAACCCATCAGGTCTTCGTCCAACTGTCAGGTCCCGCGGACCCAACTGGACTTCATGCTAAGTCTCCACCAACCTGGGCTTCAGCCAGTTGTCAAGCCCCGCAGATCCAACTAGACTTCCTACTAAGACTTAACTACCCTGAACTTCAGCTTAGTGTTGGATCCTAAGCCTTTCAATCATGTACACTTAGTAACAAGGTTAAATAACAACGCACATAATTTTAATCCTGTTTGTCATACATTAAAACTTAAGTTTGATCATTTGTGCAAATTACACCAACATATTGATTTATAATTCAAGAACATACATAAAACATCTATTTAATATATGAAATATTGCTCTGCACATCCATCTGTAAGCATGTATTATTTTTTTTAGAGTTTAATGTTTAGGATTTGATATTAGGCTAAAGAAAGTGAAAAAAAATTAACACTAAATACTCATATGTTAGTTACAGATAGGTGTGAGCTCCACCCATTGATCAGCTGTGTATCCCAAACGCGCACCCTATATATATAGCAATTTACTAAAGGGCATTCCTCAAGATGTAGACGACATTTACTAAAGGGCATATTTAATTTACTACTCTTCCGATTTTACTCCTAAATCATTTCTCTCTTTTCTTTTCTCTCTCTAATGCATACACTTTTTCTTCTATTTTTTCTTCCCTCTTCTCTTTCCTCTCTCTTTTGGCTGCATGCATGCATGCATGCATAACATAGGATCTGATATGGAAAAATATCAGGTCCAACGTCGGGCCTGATATGATTCCATATTAGACTCACATTGGGCCTGATAAATTTTTTCATAAGATTTTAACACGTATGGAGAAGCCGAAATATACAATGAATGACACCGTTGAACTCCTTGCAACCTTAAAAATTCATAGGACCTAAAATGATTGTAATATAAGGTCTCTAGTTGATTTTTTTTACCCATGATGTACCACGTTTAAGATTTAGTTGATTTTTTACTTATTACATTTTAATACCTCTGGAGAAGCCAAAATAAATAATTGATACCATATTTGAACTCTTTGTAATTTGATTGCACCCATTTTCAGTTCATGTGGATTTATGAGATTGCAAGGGGTTCAAATATGGTATCTATTGTTTATTTCGATTTCTCTGAATGTATTAAAATATAATAAGTAAAAAATCAACAATATCTAACAAAAACCCATATTAGGCCTGAGATGGATATATCAGGCCTAACATGACCCTGATATGGAATTATATTAGGCCCAACGTGGGTCTGATATGATTCCATATCAGGCCCAATGTGGGTTTTTGCCGATTCTTTCTTAGTTGCACTATTGATGGACCTAGAGAGTTTCAATTTCAGCCATTTGAGTTCCTGTAGATTTCTGAAATTGCAAGAAGTTCAAATATAGTATCGATTGTTTATTTTAACTTTTTCGAAGATGTTAAAATTTAATAAAGAAAAATCAATAAAAATCGGCAAAAACTCATATTGGACCTGATATGGAAACATATTGTAGGATCGGGTCGACCGGCTAGAGGGGGGTGAATAGACGGTTTATGAAAAATAAGCACTAACACTCGTCTTTAAAAAGAAATAAACTTGGTTGCAACAGAGTCGTTGCTTCCAAGGCAGTTGATGCTCAAACAGAAACTCCTTAAGGCGGAGAAGCCTTTACAGTTGTAGCACAGAGAAAGCTTAGAGAGAAAGAGAGTTTACAACTCAATGAATTAATTTCTAAAGCAAACCTCTAAGTCTATTTATAGCCTAAGAGAATAAATCTGGATGGTTGATTGTTGATCACTTTTCTCTTGGACGTTGATCCATGGATGTAATCTGGATGGTTGATCTTGGATGGGATTAAACTGCATCCATTGGATTTGATTAAAGGATAATGTAATATTATCCTTTAAGTTTTAATTATTTTAATTAAAACTTTATCTTCCCCCCTTGCTCGAGATGATTGTTGTATCCATCTCGCTGTTATAATCTAAGTAGCAATATCGCCAATACATATTTGCCAACGCCCTTTATCCCAGTTGGTAAGTGGATTTGTGTATTTGGTGGAGGACTTGGGTTCGATCCTTCCTTGGCATCAAAATTTTGTTTTGTTTCTTTTGGGCGAATTTCTTTCATTTCTTTTGGGCGCTTGGACTAGTCTTTTTGATTCTTCGTCTTCTGGGTGATTTCTGGCCAACCGAAGTTAGGCTCACCCGAACCCGACTCCGGCCTTTCGCCCCTCGAGCGTCCTTCCTCCCGGCTTCTCGTCCCTCGGACACCGCGCACGTCCTTCTCGCTCCACCGGTGTACTCTTCCGTAGCTTCCGCGTCCCTCGAATTGTACTGAGCCCGTCGGCTCACTTCCCCGCGCAATCCTTCTCGTCCGCTGCGTCTTACGCTCGACTTCCTCCGTACCTAAGTTCCTGCACACTTAGCAGAGGGATTAAAACCAACCATGACCTAACTAACTTGGTGGATCACATCAAAACTAATCGGGGCACCAACACATATCAGGCCCAACGTGGGCATGATATGATTCCATATCAAGCCCAACATGGGTTTTTGTTGATTCTTCATTAGCCGCGCTATTAATGGACCTAGAGAGCTCCGATTGCACCTAATTAAGTTCCTGTAGATTTCTAAGATTACAAGGAGTTTAAATATAATATCTATTATTTATTTCGACTTCTCTATATATATTAAAATGTTATTAAAAAATCAATTAAACCTTAAACGTTGTGGGTTTAAAACATCAACTAGAGATCTGAGATTATAACTATTTTAGGCCTTGTAGTTTTTGAGGTTACAAGGAATCTAACGGTGCTGCCCATTGTATATTTCAACTTCTCCGTAGTTTATCAAAAAAATCAACTAAAGTAACTCATTCATATCAAACCTACGTTGGGTCTAATATGATTTTATATTAGGCCCAACGCGGGCCTGATATTTTCTCTATCAGGTCCAACATGGGTAATGATATGGAATCATATCAGGCTTAATGTGAGTTTAATATTTTTCCATATCAAGCCGTGTGTTTTCCATGCATGCAGCTAAAATAGAGAGGAAAGAGAAGAAAAATTGTATATATCGAAGAGAAGAAAGAAAAGAAAAAATGATTGAGAGGTTAAATCAGATGATTAATAAATTGAATCTATCGTTTAGTAAATGCTAAAGTATAGTCTTTCGATCAATTTGCAAAACTGAGCATGGTGCTAAGTACTAAATATATTTTATTTTTATTTTTTTTTTAATTTATGATTTAGTCCTGTGGACCGCACGGTGCGGACCCTGTGCGGACTACGGCGCTAGACCGATCAAGGGAGTTCCCTGATCGGTCACAGATGAGGCGGGCGCTCCCGTGTCCCAACTCGCCGGCTAGTCCATCGGCGGCCTTCGGCCGCCGCCCCCGAACAAAATTATACCCCGGGGGGTGCGGTGAACCCTAGGGATAGCGGTGAATCCGTCTGCGTGGTGAACCCTAGGGGTAGCGGTGAACCCGTCGGCATTGGATAACGGCTGATCGGTCACGGTGACCGATCAGATACCTGCCTGATCGGTCAGGGACATCCCTGATCGATCAGGCAGGTGCCGCGTACACGATTCACAGGAAGCGGTCCGCATCAGATCAAAATTATATATATATAGAGAGAGATAATTGTTATAATGCGCTCCCAACAGTGCGCTCCTGTGCGCTATTTTTTTTTTTAGAAATTAACATTTTCTCTATTAATTATTTTAATTAATTTTAATTTTTTTTCCTCTTTCGCCTCGCTCGTCTTCTTCCTTGCGCGACAGCGGGCGACGGCGTCGTGCGGCGACGACGGGCGACGTGCGGCGACGATGAGCGACATGCGACGGTGGCTGGAGGCGGCGACGGCGACACCAGCGCACCTCGCTCGTCTTCTTCCTTGGCGCGACAGCGGGCGACGGCGACGGGCCGGAGGCGGCAACGGCGACACCAGCGCACCTTGCTCGTCTTCTTCCTTGGCGCGACAGCGGGCGACGGCGACGGGCCGGAGGCGGCGACGGCGACACCAGCCCACCTCGCTCGTCTTCTTCCTTGGCGCGACAGCGGGCGACGGCGACGGGCCACCGTCGCATGTCGCCCGTCGTCGCCGCACGTCGCCCGTCGTCGCCGCATGACGCCGTCGCCCGCTGTCGCGCAAGGAAGAAGACGAGCGAGGCGAAAGAGGAAAAAAAATTAAAATTAATTAAAATAATTAATAGAGAAAATGTTAATTTCTAAAAAAAAAATAGCGCACAGGAGCGCACTGTTGGGAGCGCATTATAACAATTTTATATATATATATATTTCGCCAACTATAGGTAGGCAAGGGACATGATTCCGGATTGGTCCACCGATCGCTACCGTTCAATCTATTCCCATCCCCATCATCAACTCACCATCAGATCCATCGACGATCGGACGGTCATTACGGCGTACCACGTTCCCATCTACGACAAGCACTCGAAGACGCCCGGAGAGTAAAATAGAATAAGCAGCGAAATTTCCCAAAACACAACTCCAGATCGGCAAATTCGACAAGATTAAACGGAGGGAGGGAGAAGGGAGGAGCTGGGATGGTAGGCTTCTGGTGAGTTCGTTGGTTTCCCCTTTTCATTTTTTTGGAGGGATTGGTATTCGATTGGTTTGGGGTGGATTTCTTGTGGGGTTGATTAAAATTTGATCTTATTTCTCGATTTGTTGTTTGACTTTTGTTCTGTAGCCCCTTTTCGCATTGATGTGTGACGAGACTACTAAAGTTGGTATGATTTAAATTGGAAACCTGTTTTTCTTGAGTTGATTGCTTCTCATTCGTTCCTTTTAATGTTCGTAGTGAGGAATAATCTGGTTGTAGGATATAGATGGATTGAAGTACTTCATGTCCTTAGGATATGGATGCACGCACTGGAAATGATGTTTATTTTGGATTCATGTGTGTTGATTGGGAATTGAGTTTAGATTAGTGACTTGGATGTGAATAGGCCGTCATAAATTAATTTCTCGCGATATTACTTGAATTATGAGAGATAATCCAATTAAATGGGACAAAGATTTCTGGCGAAATTCATGGGTGTGAATACACAAACACTAACTCAAGCATGTGTAAGTGTCAATTCATGCGGAACAATTGGGGGTGAGAATTTGATTAAGAAATCAGATTAATGTTCGAGATTTGGATGCACAAGGAATAAATGAAACTAATCTATTATTTTCTATTGAAATTTAATTAAATTTCTTTTTTAAAATTAATGAGTGAATGCATTTCCCAGGTAGGAGCAACAAGAAAAACATAATAATAACAATTAACTTAATTGAATAAGTTAACAATTTTTTTTTATTAAGGAAAAAACACACCTATGCCTCTTCACCCCTTAAAAGTAACTCTTCACTTAAAAGAAATCATTCATCCCTATAAATTAATCCTCTCTCCCCTTACTTAAATTATTTAATTCTGAAGTTATGAGTTCTTCTCTGGAGTTATTCTGTCTCCCTCTTCTCTCTAAAGAGTTCTAAGGTTTTGAAATTTGGAGTGTTCATATTGTGAGTCGTAGGTCATTATATCTTTTATAATTGCCAATCAATCATAAGCACTTGAGCGGCGAAATATCGTTTAAGGAAAGAAGGCTTGCCTTTGCCTAAACCTTAATCTCTTATCCAAAGGGATAAATTGAACTAAAAGGGTGTGTCAACATCCATAGAGATGATTCGACAATCGACATTCTTAAGTCAGTGATCGATAATAGTAAATTAGCGACAATGCTACTGGAAGGGTACATCTATTATCCAAAGGGGTGCATCTACCCACTACAGGGGTGTCTTGAAAACTGAAAGAGCGTGTCAAGAATCCAAAGGAACATTATACGTGTCTCATACAGTCACCCAACCAGTTCAAGCCATTAACTTGTCAGTGAACTGATTGACCGCACCCAACATGTTGGACCAACTCATTAATTGATAGAATTCAATAGGAGAATTTTACCAAAGGTATTACAACCTTTGTTGGCGTGTCATCATAAAGGATAACCCTTATGATTGTATGAGACGTGGAGTCATGTTGAGAAGCAAAATTAAGGCCCTTGACGTGTTTAAAAAATACTACAATTATGGTTGGAAAAATCAACCAAGCCAAATTATTTGTAGTGTCAAAGAAGAGAATGCAAGGTACTGATCAAGCAATGTTTCTCTAATAAGAGCAATATTCATCAATCTACAATATTCTACTCACCTCAATCCAACAATGTTACATTACATGAGAACCACAAGTCAAGGAGATAATAAATGCCATGTTGATAAGTTTGGGATTATCTTAGAAAATGTGGGGAAGTTGTCCTCTCACCAAACTCCACTAAGACAAAGATGAAACTCTCTGTAAGTTGTGGAAAGGTCACGGATCTTTATATGAAGACAATGAATGTGGGTAGGGGTACATTTGCTTAATATATGAATATCTAAATTTGTGTCAAAAGAGGTTAGTGCAAGCTATGCATTGATATGTGTCAACAGTTATGATTTTTCCAAAAAAAAAAAAATTATGAGAGTTTCCTTTTATTGTATGTGGAGTACATGTTGTTGATTTTATTTATTTAAGTTTATTCTGAAACTGAATGAATTGCATCTTTTGTTCGTTTTCTTTATCAATGTTACAATTATGAGTCCTGAATATACAAAAGATATCTCCATTTGCAGGTTACCTACATCAGTCTCAAAGGATATATAAAGCAGAATAACCTTAAAAAATTTGCCTGCTTTGGCTATTTGTTTTCTTTCAAGAATCATTTAAAGCAAATTATATAAAAGCGGATACGAAAAATAAAGTTAGTTCAGAAGGAGTTGAGTGTTACTAACAATATATACCCAGTTACAAAGAAACTGTAACTCTTCATAGGTAAAAGATAGGAGCGGGCTGCTCCTACTCTCAGATGCTTCTTTCTTCCTTCCTATTATTGGGTGTTTATGGATGTTATAATTTGAATTGATCTGTGAGTACCAAACTGCTATACATCTTGAGCTGATGGAACAAGCAGCTAACTTGAATGGACACGAGTATATAATTGGTATATCAGAGAACAATGATGCTTCAACCTCTCTCTCTTCCCAAACTGACCACAGTAACTCACATGGAACATTTGGTCAAGATAACCCTTCAACAAACACAGCGACTCCTCTCTCCCAATTAGCTGTATTCTCACAAAATGTATCTAATTCATCAAATGCTTCTTTGACAAGAACCGATAATAATCATCGTCGAAATAGAAGTCCATTGAATTCAGGATTGTGGATTACAGTTGAGCTTGTTGCTAATGTAAGCCAAATTATAGCAGCTATCATTGTGTTATCATTGTCAAGACATGAGCATCCCCGAACTCCATTATCTGTGTGGATCATAGGGTATACAGCAGGTTGTGTTGCCACACTTCCACATCTTTGTTGGCGCTACCTTTATCTCCGTGCTCAGAGACCTGAGCAAGATCCAACACATTCTAATCAGGGTGCTACAGGGAACAACCATCCTGAGTCCAGTGTCTATGCTGATAGAGCCGTCACACGCAATCCACTGGAAGAAAATGGTCACGATCCATCATTTGAGTTGGGGCAAACTCATGTAACCACTAGTCCAAGGTACTTAAAAGTAACTATTTTATTTCTGTTACTTGATTATAGTTCTATTTTGTTTCGTATTATTCTATCTGAATTATCTAATTAACTCTTCTACCAACTGAAATTCACTTCCAGATTGTATGAACTTTGTTTAGAAAATTATCATGGACTTTGCCTTTTCATAATATTGTTCTCTATTGAATATGTATATATGTCACAAGAATTGAGTGCTTTGAGTTTAGTTGTTCAATTGGATATTGTTGTTACATAAATGGATAATCCGTTATAAATTTGATTCATCTTATGGTGGACTGAATTCTCCATATTTAGAAAAATGTGTGTACGATAAGAGTTTTACATTATAAAAGATCTGTCGGTATCTAGCAAGTCAACAACCTAGTTCTCATCAATAAGTTGTGTAATAAAATCAGCGTACATTAAGTTACTATAGTTAAAAAGTCTTCATTTTGTTATCAATTTTGACAACATGGATTTCAATGTTAAAGGGATTCCCTTACAGTTAAAAGTACTCCAGAAACTCGCCGCTTATCACTTTTGTTTGTGTTACTTTAAAATAGTCAAATATTTGTGTCCCATCAGAACTGGAACTTTTATTGAGAAAATAATAATTATATTGCAATATCATTTACATTTTTATGGAAGACACTAACCATATTGTACTTTACTGACTTGAATCCCTATGTTTCTTCTCTGCTTGCTCACCTTTTGTTAGAGTCCATTTTTCAGGCTTTGTTTTTATTTCCACCATTATTTTTCAAGTTTAACTTCCTAGGTTTCAAATGTAAGCTACAATTTTCATAATCCAGGTTTAAGATGTTCTCTTCAGTCTTTCATATAATCAAATAAGCTTTTGATAAAGTGATGATCTTTAGTGCAATATATACAAAGTTTCCTAAATAAATATATTTAGAAAAACGTGTGTATGATAAGAGTTTTACATTATAAAAGATCTGTTGATATTTAGCAAGTCAACAACATAGTTCTCATCAAAAGTTGTGTAATAAAATCAGCGTACATTAAGTTACTATAGTTTAAAAGTTTTCATTTTGTTATAAATTTTGACAACATAGATTTCGATGTTAAAGGGATTCCCTTACAGTTAAAATTACTCCAGAAACTCATAACTTATCACTTTTGCTTGTGATACTTTAAAATAGTCAAATATTTGTGTCCCATCAGAACTGCTGGAACTTTTATTGAGAAAATAATAATTATATAGCAATATCATGGTTACATTTTTATGACACTAACTATACTAAATTTTTGGCTAGGGCTGAAGCTTGGTGACCGCTCTGGTTTGGCCAAGAGGTCTCTGTTTCTCCACCCACATTTCATGATTAATTGACAAAAATCCATATTTAGTTTCTTGTTTATTTGAATATTCAAACAACACAAATTAATAAGTTTCTTGATAATTTAGATATTCAAACAAGACAAAGTAATGAGCAAGTAAGTCAATATATTTCCAACTTTGTTAGTGGGAATCTCACTATCAATAATAAATAAATATTTTTCAGACAACAACAACAACAACAAAGCCTTATCCCACTAGGTGGGGTCGGCTAAAATAAATATTTTTCAGAACCACCAATAATTCAAAAAATGCCATGCATGATCATACATCATTATAGTGGAAGCGTCAAAGGTCAATGCCATACATTTGTGAAAATGAACCCATTAACTATAAATGTCTGATTCGTAATGGTCTCCTGGGATGGGTTGGCGGGGGCGCTGGGGGCGAGCGAATTGCCTTTTGCCACCATGATTCGTAATGGTCTTGAAAAAAATTTAAGTTGTGGCAAGCAAGTTGTTTCACTGGGAGGGCATGATCAGCTATTCGTGCAAAGAGTTGATGGGTTAAAGAACAAGATAGTGAACTACTTGTTTGTCCACATCATATCTCTTCAATCCATCACTCTTGTACTAGTGAAATTATTGTCCACTAGTATCTCTTCAATCCATCACTCTTGTACTAGTGAACTACTTGTTTGTCCACATCATATCTCTTCAATCCATCACTCTTGTACTAGTGAAATTATTGTCCTAGAAAAATATAACCTTCTGATGCAAAAGAGCAAATAGTGCCTCAACCTGCAATCTCACGAATTTACATGCCTCAATTGGTGATATGGTATGAAATAAAAGGGAGTATTCAAATATCTAAGCTTTATTAATGATTATGTAAAACAATAGTGGGAGACCTCTTCTTTTGGTCTTGCAATAGTCTAGTCTTTCTAGATTTGGTGAAAATTTTACCCGATGTTTTACAGCAAAAAAAAACACTAAAAATTTACATATATATTTTTTTCTTATAAAACTAAGGATTTTCAATTAAAAGGAGGGGAACAACCTTTTTGTCAAATTTGTTTCGAAGGGTTATTGAGTGGAACTAAACAACGTAGAAATTTGCAATAGGGAGATAAAATATGTTTAAAATTTAAACTGCACACTACTTTGTTTTATTAACACTATTTATTGAAAACAAAGTTTTAACTTTTTTTTATTGCACCATTCTCCATGAAGATTTTCACTCTTGACGAGTTGTCTACTTCTTTTGGTTATTCCTTCCAACAAGTACCGAAAAGCCAAGTAACTGATCATAACTACCATTATCACATTCTTTTTTGGTTGTGCCTTGTAATGAATAAGGAAACTTTGCAAGACACTCCGAGCTGGAAGTTTTGCATGCATCTCAATTGTGTCCTTTATATCCATTAAATTTATCCTGTTAAAAATAGAGTGTTGACATAAGAATAATTGAGTGTGAGCTATGGAAACTTTGATAGACAAAGACAGAGGCTTGAATGCCTGATGGTATCAAATTGTCTATAGTGAAAATCAAGATAATCTTTAAATAGGTTGGCAAGTTAAATAAATAAGCACTAAAGAAATTGTCCTCACAGTAAGAGATGGTGGGCTATAGAATGCTAAGGTATAATCCCTTGTATCATGCTCTTTTAGTCTACAAGGTATTAACCAACATGGCTGTATAATAACAATACTTTTTCCCTGTAGTTAAGCTAAAGTTCCTACATGCATGATATTTGTTGATGATATTTTGCTAATTGATGGTAGAGACGAAGCGATGTCAACTAAAATATCATCAACAATCATCATGCATTCAGGAACACTTTTGTTGATGATATTTTTTCTGTAGTCCATTGACATCCCTTTGTTTCTAGCATCCTTTCCCAGGTCCTATATTAACACTAATGTTAAAGATGGATAGTGAAATAGCAAATAATCCTTCTTTGTCAACACTTCCATTACCTAATTGGGATACTTGATATTCAGTTAAAAGAATTATTAAATATATATTCTTTGATTGATAGTGGTGGCTATTAGCTAAAACCTGTAATATTTTGTGTTGTATTTTTTAATGCACAATTTATAGTTCTAACATACAACAACAACAACAAAGCCTTATCCCACTAGGTGGGGTCGGCTATATGGATCCTTTTACGCCATTGAGTTCTATCCCCTACTATATCATCATCTAGATTTAAATAAAATTTATCTTGTTTTATTGTTGCCAACCAAGTCTTTTTTGGTCTTCCTCTCCCTCTTTTAATGTGCGTATTTATCATAGTTTCACATCGTCTAACAGGGGCATTTATAGTTCTAACATAGTTCTTGTAAATTGTAGATCTTCCATTTAATTGCATAGTTCTTGTAATTAGACTCCTGTGGTTTTTATAATTCTATTTAGAGTTTTAGTATGATATAGTTCTATGTGAATCAAACATTATTATCTTTTGCTTCTCTAATTGCAAGTAGAACTAGTATAAAAAAAATCCAAATTTTCTAAATTCTTTGAAATCCTTGAAATTTGAAAATCTTGGAAACTCAAACTGAACCAAAAAATTTGGTTTCAGATTTTTGATTTATTCGGGTAAGGACCCTCATATGAATTTTTTTTTATAAGCTCAATCAAATTAGATCAAGTCATTACAAAAACTCCCCTTACCCACTCCCACATCTTGAAGGGGATGGGTGGAAGGGACCTGCTGGCTTCTAGTCTGAAGTCTTGAGAAAATGTTTCATAATTACTTGTGTGGTTTGTACGAGCCTGCTGGCTTCTAGTCTGAAGTCTTGAGCATATTTGATTTGACTAAAATTTAAGTCAACTGAGTGTGTGGAAGGGTGAATCAGAGGCTTAGGAGAGAGTCGTGATTAAGGAAAAAATTGTTTTGGTATGCTTGGCATCAGGTAATTCTTGTTATCAAACGAGTAGAAGTAACTGTGCCAGGTTATACTTGAAATACTTTTGCCTATCTAGATGCTTAACCTAATTATATGTGCTTACAGCAATTGTATGTTCACCTAATTCCCTGCATGATAGAATAGGGTTACCAGCAAGAATTCACACTTTTTTTTTTGTTTGCAGGATAAATGCAATAGTTGGAAATTTCAAGACAGCCTTGGATTGTTTCTTTGCTGTGTGGTTTGTTGTTGGAAATATATGGGCATTTGGTGGGCATTCATCTTCCCATGATGCCCCTAACTTGTATAGGTATATGTGGAATTGGAACACACTTTTTTCTTCTTGATCATTTATAAATTGAAGATTCACTTTTTAACTTCTGCTTGTTCTCAGGTTATGTATCGTCTTTCTTGCATTCAGTTGTATTGGATATGCCTTACCTTTCCTTCTATGTACAATGATTTGTTGTTGCTTGCCGTGCTTCATATCTGTCATGGGCATGGGAGATGATACACCTCATGGAAGAGGTGCTACCTCGGAATCAATTAATGCACTGCCAAGTTACAAGTTCAAATCAAAGAGGCAGAAAAGTAGAGGGAATTTAGATTTTGATAGCCATTCAAGTGGTGGCATACTGGCTGTTGGTACTGATAAGGAGCGCACTATTTCTGCTGAAGATGCTGTAAGTACCTTCTTCACTATTGTTATATGTGATTATGCCATCTGTTTGCATATGCTACAAAGCTAATTGTAATTAACTAGGAACAACCACGACAAAATTATAAACTATAAGGCTGCGTTTGGTACGCTTGTTTTCCATTTTCATTTTATGTAGAAAATACGGTTTTCTGGAAAACGTGTTTGGTTTGTATTTTCCACCCTTGTTTTCTAGAAAAATATATAGCGTTTTCTGGAAAAATAGAGAATGAAATAATGTCATTTTTCAGAAAATGAGAAAATGTGGTTTTCTGGAAAATGAAAATAGAAAATAGAGTAAACCAAACGCTCCCTAAGATTTTCTAAGCTATTTATAACACATGATAGCTTAAGTATTGTTTGCTAAATATTAGGTTTTTTGAAAGACATTTCTATCCAACAAGTAGAGTTATTGTGGCATACGTGGCATATGTGGTTGATAGTAAAAACATATGAAAAATACTTATATTAATGAAAATGGCTAACATTTATCCAACTAAGGATACTAATCAATTCACCTAATTCATAATTCCACAGAAAAAATAGGCAAAAATCAAAAGGGTGCCCCAAATTAACAGAAACATCATAGCACTGCCCCTCTAAAAAAAATGAGCGCCCCTTATCCCGAAAATACCCTAGCATTGTTGTAGAAGCTAGCGACTAGCTCCTACACATTATAAATGTTACTTGCTAGCTTCTACAAGCTCGATCATGATTAAATTATGTTTATTTGAAATGTAACGAGTGTCATGGAGTCCCCATCGTTTGGTTTGCCCGTTGAATATTATTTTAATCAGGTTATCACTCAGAAAATCAAAATCAAAATGATATAAAATCACCGTTATAAAAGCTAGCAACCTAGCTTCTACACGGTCGAATGATCATATAATGTATTGTAGAAGTTAGATGTTAGCTGATAATGTAAGAGGATTTTGGATAGATCATTTTAAAAGGGGCACAAAGGGGCGCTCATTTGACTTTAATAAAAAATAGGGTGCTCATTGGACGAAAACACAAATGATGGGCGCCCATTTGATTTTTTCCCATAAAACAATGTAGAATAGACTCTTTATTAGCAACATGGCAGCCCCTTATATGAAGCTCCAACCAATGCGAGCTCCCGAGGAAGGGTGTATTATATATAGTCAAGGTTTAAAATTTCGACCCGTGCCAATGTTTCGGTCCCAGACCGGAACGATACGGTTTCGATATCGTATCGTTTCGTGCCGATATGGTTTCAGTATTTTTTATTTATATATAATAATTATTAGATAAATATATATTTATCGTGTATAATTTAAAAATAAGTTGTATATTAATTTGATATAAGTTTTCAATTATTGAACAACTTAATATTGTTAAGAAAACAATTAAATATAACTTTCTTTAAAGAAAATTGATCTATCAATAACTCGAATTAAAATTGATATATTACAATATGTTACCTTACTAATACCAAAAAGAGAGACGTGAATCAGATGAAAACATTGGTTCTTGTAGCATTCTGCTTAGATCAATTCCATGGTTCTCTAAAATAACACATTTTTATCAAGTAAACTTGATCAATTCCATGGTTCCTGTAGCCGTTGGATCCGCCGGAGCCGCGCGTCCAACGGCTCCAGCAGCGTCCGGCGAAGATTCCGGCGACGCCGGGAGTCCCGCGGACCCGCCAGAGATCCGCCGAAGATGGAGGAGTCACGCGTCCAGCTCCACCACCGTCCGGCGATGCTTCCGGCGACGCCGGAGGCTTCCGGCGACCCCTCTGGCGACGCCGGGGAGTCCCACAATGCCTCTGGCGCACGACGCACGCGATTCCTTCTGTTGCGCGATTCTCTCTGTCGTGCGATTCTCTCTGTCGCGCGTCGCGAATCTCGCTGTCGCCAACTCGCCGTTGTCGCCGCGTGACGGTGCGTGACGCTCGAAACCAATCGCCTCCTCGAGCCAGTTTCGGCGCACCAGCGGAACGGTAAATTCCGCTGGTGCCGCCCGAAACCTAACGGCACCTAAAACCATGTATACAACCTTACTATGTTTTGCAAGAAGTTGGTTCTGAGACTCGAATCCATTACCTCTATCTAGGTCACACGACAACAACTTTGTCGTTTTGTCAAGGCCCCCCTTTTGTTTTTAGCAACGAGCATATAATATAATTAAGATCGAAATTTTCTATCTATTGCAAAATAATATTTACTTACAAGTTACTTGTTACCACATTAAAAACTTCATTTAGTATGTTGTAATCACAAGAATTAATGTTCTTTAGTAGGAAAATCATCAGAAAAGACCACATTGAGTTCTAGATCATTAAAGGAACTAAATCATTTTTTTTTCCATTGCATAGATGACTCATCCGCCCATATATGCAATAAGGTCCCTTGTCCAAAGTGCCTAGGTGGCCAAATGGACAGGCTTTCAGTACAATTATAATTACCCTTCTGAGTGCAATTCTCCATCAATTGGTTTTTTTGCTACATTGCAGCATCACCATCATGAGCCCATGCGGATGATTTCAAGTTATTGTTGGTTGGTAGAATAGTGTTCCTTTTCCAGAATCCTTACTCCCCAGACCTTTCTGTGGACTAGTAAATCTAGTTGTAGTTTAAGTAGCTTCCATCATTTCTATTTTTTGACAAAAGATAAATCGATTGCCTACCCTCTTTCACATTCCTAAGTGAGATCCCACCAAGGTTTTTTTTTTTTTTACCATCAGGCATCTCAATTTTATCAGCACATAGCAGAGATCCCACCAAGGTTGAATAAAAAGGTCTGAAGGTTCATGTTTTCTTGCTTAGGAGTACAAGGGATTCTCTTAAATACTATTTGCAGGTGGATTATGTACACATATAAACTAATATTTCCATCTCAC
Organism: Boesenbergia rotunda; assembly: GCA_024364735.1. NCBI lineage: Eukaryota > Viridiplantae > Streptophyta > Magnoliopsida > Zingiberales > Zingiberaceae > Boesenbergia > Boesenbergia rotunda. Next base: position 313,356 of record JAGFNQ010006298.1, read on the forward strand.
GAACGAGGGAATAAATTGAACCAACCTTCATTTAGCTAGTATCAAGAATAGCCTTTTAGCCCCCCGGGCAATGGTGAAGTGGCAGGGCGCTTTCTCAGTTTCTCAGGCATCGAAGGATCGAGTTTTAGCCTCGGTGAATTAACGGATGAATTTTTCTTAATGGTCAGTTGGCTTAAGAACGCTTAGCTGATAAGCCGTCTGTTGCGAGTTGATCCTAATTTACCCTGGTGGTCCGTGAGAAATTTTTGTGAGGTCGGGCCGGTCACCACTAGGATTAGTCAGCTTATACTGGATACCTAGTGCCAACTAAAAAAAGAAAGAAAAAAGAATAGCCTTTCAGTAAAAGTAGATTTATGTTCCCGTCCAAATTAATGTTGAATTTGATGTTACAATGGCAGTGATGCAAAGTGATAAAATAAGGCCATCTAACAATGGGTCTAGGATCTGAAGGGTGGAAACCTGCACCATGAATATATATATCTTAAGGTGTATGGTTAGTTTTATAATTGATGCATTTCTCTTAGCTAAATGCTGGTAATGATTGTATTTTCTCAACGTTTGGGTTAAGTTATTGGAACTATCTCAGCTGAATGGCCAACTCTGCAGATTTGTTGCATTTGCCTATCAAAATATGTTGACAATGACGAGCTGCGTGAACTTCCATGCACTCATTTTTTCCACAAAGAATGCGTGGATAAGTGGCTCAAGCTGAATGCACTTTGTCCCCTCTGCAAAGCTGTTGTAGGAGCCACCAATTCGCAACCATCAGTCATAGACCCAGGAATTCATCATTCTGCAGGATTGGCAGAGGTATAGATGCAATATATGCTCATTTTTGGTCAGGCAAGATACACAAGCACGCATATGGAAGTGGAAAGTTTGAGCAAGCCCGTGGATATACATGTACACTGATTTGGCAGCTGAGTTGGGCGTCAGAGTTTTTTTTTTAATATACTTGTGTATGTATATAAAATTTCCAGCAAATGGTGTTTAGTTCCAGTCACAGTGTATCTCCATTTAGGTTGAATATACTTAGGTGGAAAGACAGACTAGGGAGGAAGAGAGGAAGGGAACGCGATACAAAAATGTATACTAGTGATTCATGCTCTATATGCTATTTTTTGAGCCTCTCTATCTCCCTCAAGCTTTAGATGGATGTTATTATACACCTTGAAAAGATTGAGGCATTTTGTAAAATCTTAAGATTGAATTTGCAGTTGCACAGAACTAGCAAACTGATTCTGATGTGTGCATTTTTTGTTGCTTGTTTGTCTTGATTTAACTCGGCTGATTTCCTTCCTGCTAATATTTCATTTCTTGTCCAGTTGAACTATTGCTGGTCGATGTTCCTCTCCTTAATGTTATTTTGAAGTTAGAAAATGTTGATGTGAATTTTCAAGTTGCTTTCTTGACGTTGGAAATGCTTTCTTGATGTTGAAGCGTTTTCATTATCGTCTTTTGATCCTCAAGCCTATAAATACTTGTCCCTGTGGCTATGATGTAGTAGAAGGATGATTAATTATCATCTCAGATATCTGTGATTTGATCCTCACTATATTATATTTTTCTTCCAAATGAGACGTGAATTCTGGGACACAGTTTCTAAATCGTTCACCGTGAGTACTTTTTGATTTATTTTAGTGGTCGATGAAAAATTTTAATGAAACCTAATTGATCGTCTGAAATTAAAAAAATCTCATTAATCATTTTTTTCAAACTTAGCCACATGGCCAAGAAAAGGTTTAGATCCTAAAGCTCTCTTGGGCGCCGGCACCACCGTCGAAATCTTGGGCAGATGTTTGTAATTTCTACCCACGTGTCAGTGCCTGAAGGTAGGATCGAACTTGCTCATTCAAGTTCCATTTTATCACACATATAGCATTATTAGAGTTCAAACCATTTAATTTCATATGAACTAGTTAACTTGTAAGACCTAGTCGAATTAACAATAATATATCTGCAAATAAATATAAGATACTACTTAGGTATTTAAGCTTCTCCTGTATTTGATGATCGATTATAATGTCTGCCTACAAATTTCACATTATTGTTGAGAATCTTTGAAAAATATAATTTCACTTTATTGTTATTATTACGGTAATTTACCAAAGGACGTACGTAACAATTGAAAATTACCAAAGGGCGTCCCATGGTTTGTATTTTACCAAAGGACGCACTCATTATAGTGAACTTCCTCTTATACCCCTCCTGTTATTTATTGTCTTTCTCTTTCTCTCTCAGTAATAAATTCTGAGACGTCAGCATATGCAACGTGACTTAATTACTGACTTTTATTTTAAAATAATATATTATGGAATCGGCGCTAAATTAAAAAAACGTAAGGTAAAAATTGAAAAAATATTTCACTTAAAAAATTTCTCATCCAACATGATTTAAAAATATAAATAAATGATTTTTATTTTTATTAATAGAAATTAATATATTAAATAATATTTAATAAATATATTAATGTATAAAAAGTTTTTTTTGAAACAAACAGTTGGATTTAAAAATATAAATAAATAATTTTTATATTTGATTAATAGAAATTAATATATTAAATAATATTTAATAAATATATTAATGAATAAATTTTTTTTTGAAAAAAAACTGACCGAGGACCTGAAATCTATTGATTTCAGGCCCATGCTGGGCCTGAAATTTTTTATTTCAGGCCCACATTGGGCCTGCAATCTTTTGATTCAGGCCCGACGTGAACTCAAATTTTTTTTCCATTTTAAAAATATATTAATATATAAAAAAACCTATCAAAACACTTAATTTCAGATTCAAACGTAGGGCCTGAAGTCATCCCAGGAGAGTCTGAAGTCAAATAACTTCAGATCCTATAAATAATTAATTTAATAAATAATAATTAAACATAAAAAATATTGTTAATATTAAAAAATTTTCAGTGCCCTTTGGCCTAAAGTCATCCGACTTCAGGCCTAAGGAGGGCCTGAAGTCTGATGACTTCAGGCCCAAGGAGGGCCTGAAGTCTGATGACTTAAGGCCCTCCATTATTAAATATAAAAAAAATTTATAAAAAGTATAATATATAATTATATATTATTTATAATTTTTATAAAAAAGGTATAATATATAATTACATAATAATAAAATGCTATAGGAGTGGTTTAGGTATATCAGTGAGTTTTGAGCAAAACTCACTGATGGACCTACCATATTTGGAATTCTGAAAACTCTATATCAGTAGACAGGGCTGAGCTAGGAGATGAGATTTTGGGTGCCGAAACCTCTAATCATGCTGTATCACCAATGCTATAGGAGTGGTTTAGGTATATTAGTGAGTTTTGAGCAAAACTCACTGATGGACCTACCATATTTGGAATTCTGAAAACCCTAATCAGTAGACAGGGTTGAGCTAGGAGATGAGATTTTAGGTGCCGAAACCTCTAATCTTGCTGTATCACCAATGCTATAGGAGTGGTTTAGGTATATCAGTGAGATTTGAGCAAAACTCACTGATGGACCTACCATATTTGGAATTCTGAAAACTCTATATCAGTAGACAGGGTTGAGCTAGGAGATGAGATTTTGGGTGTCGAAACCTCTAATCTTGCTGTATCACCAATGCTATAGGAGTGGTTTAGGTATATCAGCGAGTTTTGAGCAAAACTCGCTGATATACCTAAACCACTCCTATAGCATTGGTGCTATAGCTAGATTAGAGGTTTCGGCACCCAAAATCTCATCTCCTAGCTCAACCCTGTCTACTGATATAGAGTTTTCAGAATTCCCTAAACCACTCCTATAGCATTGGTGAAACAGCAAGATTAGAGGTTTCGACACCCAAAATCTCATCTCCTAGCTCAACCCTGTCTACTGATATAGAGTTTTCAGAATTCCAAATATGGTAGGTCCATCAGTGAGTTTTGCTCAAAACTCACTAATATACCTAAACCACTCCTATAGCATTGGTATACAGCAAGATTAGAGGTTTCGGCACCCAAAATCTCATCTCCTAGCTCAACCCTGTCTACTGATATAGAGTTTTCAGAATTCCAAATATGATAGGTCTATTAGTGAGTTTTGCTCAAAACTCACTGACTAAACCACTCCTATAGCATTTTATTATTATGTAATTATATATTTTACCTTTTTTATAAAAATTATAAATAATATGTAATTATATATTATACTTTTTATAATTTTTTTTTATATTTAATAATGGAGGGCCTGAAGTCATCAGACTTCAGGCTCTCCTAAGGCCTGAAGTCGAATGACTTCAGGCCAAAGGACACTGAAAATTTTTTAATATTAACAATATTTTTTATGTTTAATTATTATTTATTAAATTAATTATTTATAGGATCTGAAGTTATTTGACTTCAGACCCTCCTGGGATGACTTCAGGCCCTGCGTTTGAATCTGAAATTAAGTGTTTTGATAGTTTTATATATATATTAATATATTTTTAAAATAGAAAAAAATTTAAGTTCACGTCGGCCCTGAATCAAAAGATTTCAGGCCCAACGTGGGCCTGAAATAAAAAATTTCAGGTCCACGCTGGGCCTGAAATAAAAAATTTCAGGCCCACACTTGACTTGAAATATTTTTATTTCAGGCCCGCGGTCAGTTTTTTCAAAATAATTTTTATACATTAATATATTTATTAAATATTATTTAATATATTAATTTCTATTAATCAAATATAAAAATCATTTATTTATATTTTTAATGCTACTATCTTTATAAAAATCATTTATTTATATTTTTAATGCTACTATCTTTATAGCAAAACTCACTGATAGACCTAAACCACTCCTATAGCATTGGTGATACAGCAAGATTAGAGGTTTCGGCACCCAAAATCTCATCTCCTAGCTCAACCCTGTCTACTGATATAGAGTTTTCAGAATTCCAAATATGGTAGGTCCATCAGTGAGTTTTGTTCAAAACTCAGTGATATACCTAAACCACTCCTATAACATTGGTGATACAACAAGATTAGAGGTTTCGGCACCCAAAATCTCATCTCCTAGCTCAATCCTGTCTACTGATATAGAGTTTTCAGAATTCCAAATATGGTAAGTCTATCAGTGAGTTTTGCTCAAAACTCACTGATATACCTACACCACTCCTATAACATTGGTGATACAGCAAGATTAGAAGTTTCGACACCTAAAATCTCATCTCCTAGCTCAACCCTGTCTACTGATATAGGATTTTTAGAATTCCAAATATGGTAGGTCCATCAGTGAGTTTTGCTCAAAACTCACTGATATACCTAAACCACTATATAGCATTGGTGATACAGCAAGATTAGAGGTTTCAGCACCCAAAATCTCATCTCCTAGCTCAACCCTGTCTACTGATATAGAGTTTTTAGAATTCCAAATATGGTAGGTCCATCAGTGAGTTTTACTCAAAACTCACTGATATACCTAAACCACTCCTATAGCATTGGTGATACAGCAAGATTAGAGGTTTCGGCACCCAAAATCCCATCTCCTAGCTCAACCCTGTCTACTGATATAGAGTTTTCAGAATTCCAAATATGGTAGGTCCATCAGTGAATTTTGCTCAAAACTCACTGATATACCTAAACCACTCCTATAGCATTTTATTATTATGTAATTATATATTATACCTTTTTTATAAAAATTATAAATAATATATTTTTTATAAATTTTTTTATATTTAATAATGGAGGGCCTGAAGTCATCAGACTTCAGGCCCTCCTTGGGCCTGAAGTCATCCGACTTCAGGCCCTCCTTAGGCCTGAATTCGGATGACTTCAAGCAGAAGGGCACTGAAATTTTTTTAATATTAACAATATTTTTTATGTTTAATTATTATTTATTAAATTAATTATTTTTAGGATCTGAAGTTATTTGACTTCAGACCCTTTTGGGATGACTTCAGGCCCTGCGTTTGAATCTGAAATTAAGTGTTTTGATAGGTTTTTTTATATATTAATATATTTTTAAAATAGAAAAAAAATTTGAGTTCACGTCGGGCCTGAATCAAAAGATTTCAGGGCCAACGTAGGTCTGAAATAAAAATATTTCAGGCCCACGGTTAATTTTTTTCAAATTTTTTTTATATATTAATATATTTATTAAATATTATTTAATATATTAATTTCTATTAATCAAATATAAAAATTATTTATTTATATTTTTAAATCCAACAGTTTGTTTCAAAAAACTTTTTATATAATAATATATTTATTAAATATTATTTAATATATTAATTTCTATTAATCAAAAATTCTATTAATCAAAAATAAAAATTATTTATTTATATTTTTAAATTACGTTGGATGAGAAATTTTTTAAGTGAAATATTTTTTCAATTTTTACCTTACGTTTTTTAATTTAGCGCCGATTCCATAATATATTATTTTAAAATAAAAGTCAGTAATTAAGTCCGTTGCATGTGCTGACGTCTCAGAATTTATTACTGAGAGAGAAAGAGAAAGACAATAGATAACAGGAGAGGTATAAGAGGAAGTTCACTATAATGAGTGTGCCCTTTGGTGAAAATAAAACTATAGTACGCCTTTTGATAAATACTTATTCTTAAGTACGCCTTTTGATAAATTGTCGTTATTATTATTTTTCTTGACGAGTACCATCATAATGTTTTTATATAAAAAAAGAACTTAATAGATCAAAATTTTATACCAACACGTTTTGGAGGATCTCAGTTACAACAGTTCAATTTTTGTTCATGTGAAAAGACCTTTAAAAAAAGTGAAAATCACCAGACTGAAAAAAAATTATCTTGATGGTTCTTCTTAATCCATTTTAACAAAAATGATTTTATTTTATATGTCACACTTTTGCAAATCCAACTACACACTTTCATTTATTTAAAATGATTAATTCAGCATTTAAAATTCTAAAAAAGAAAAGCAAAAAAAGTAGCTTTATGTTGACCTGAGAAAATATACACTGTTATGATAGTTTGAGAAAGACTAAAATCAAATATTTACCCAAGTTGAGAGCTACAGGATAAATATACACTCATTCGATCTCATGAAAACTTGTTATAGGCTACAAGATAAATAAGAAAATTTTTATAATTAATGACCCATCAATCTAATATTTTTTAATCAATCAATCATCATTAAAAATTATTTAGTAAAAATTAAGACTCAATCCTTACCTATTTAAAAAATTAAAAAACATACCCTACTACTCTACCATTCCCTCAGGATGGAAGGCTTCTCTTAAAACCGAGGTGTCTAGGTGTTTCAATAAATGGGAGGCTTCTATTGTGGGGAAGGCGGTTACCGATATTCAATCACGATTGGCCATTTTGGTCTGCTAAGTCACTCTAGAACTGTGTGCGCAACTTAGCTTGTAGCAAATACATCCGTGAATCTACACTTCGGATTATTTACGTAATAGTGACGTAGTTTACATTTTGTAAACTTGGAAGAACGCTTTAACTTGACACTGTGTTGCAACGTTAGACCACGAAGAGGTATACATCAAGCTGCCACTGTGTTTATCGATGAATCAAGACTTGAAAAAAATCCACTTACCGCCTATAGAATTCAGTACAAGGATTCCAAATATCTTTGGTTTCATCTACCCGTTAAATTTACAATCAATACAAAGACAATCCGATCTATGAAGTTTCCGTCAATATGAGATCATTGGAAAGAGTATTATATGTAGTCTTATCCTATTTTATAAGAGACGATTTTCGAGACTTGAACTCGTGACCTCTGACAATAATTTTACCGTTGAGTGTCATCCATTAAATTTACAATCAATAATATATGAAAATGTAATTTGCGAAACCTAACAACACTGCACCATTTTTGCATGCCAAACATACTTCAAAAGATCATCCAACATTCGTGTGTTATTTTTCATCTGGGAGGCCACACAACTTTGCTACGCTCAAGAAACTTCACTAACAAAAACTGAATAACAAACCTTTAAAAATAACAAGATTGAATATGACGACGGGATGAAGCTTTCAACTACTCCAAAATAAGAATTTTTGTAAAAAGCAATTGCCTAAAACCTCACCTCTACCGGCACATTGTACAAGCGACTTAGCATTATGCTATTCCACTAATGTGCTTATTACAGCGCTCAATTTTGTTTCTGGAGAAACGGCAATTCTGGAAGATGAGGATCACAAGGAAAAAAATCTTGAGTGAGGAATTAAGCATGATGTTTCGTTTAAAAAAAAATGATTAACGAGATTTTTTCAATCTCGGACGATCGATTCGGTCCCACGGAAATTTTTCATCGGCCGTCGGGATAAATCGAAAAGTACTCGCGACGGACGATCTAGAAACTCAACGTCTTACAATTTGTGCTCCGTGCACTTCATTTGAAGAAAAAATTCCCACCGCCCGGCATGATGTTTCCTTCTAGAACCTATTCATAAAGCAGACATGACAGTCCAAAATCAATTATCAAACATAATAATAGACAATGCTAACATTTTGTTATACCAAATCTAGTATACGTATAGATACATTAATATCTAGTGTACATTATGAAATTGTCAAATCATATAATTAAAACAGTGCTAAAAAATCCTTTACAATTTTCTACGTCAAATCAAACATCTATGTTTTTGAGTTTCCTTTAAAATGAGCAAGTGATGAGTTTATAAACATAGTTTCCTAAATTAACCAAAATATAACTAGATTAATCCAGTTGGACTCAGATCAGCTGGTAGAAAGATTTGATATTTGCTGAGAAATCAGGGACACAATAGACTCGAAAATTTGTTCCAAATCTTTAAATACAGTGAAATCCATTTGAAATCAACTAAAATTCGGTTAATAATGGCAAACTCTTGAACAAATCATGAGGTTGGAGGTGGCATATAGGTGACTATTGCTTAGGCCTTAACTTATCAAGTGGCCAAAGTAGAAGCCTTTCTGGCAGGGTGTGATGAGTGGGAGAGCTCAAAGAAAGGTGATAGATGAGACTGATAATTAAGCATGCAGATTTCTCAAGTCTGTCATAATAGTCAAATTAAGTATTATTGTTATTTATTGATCCTTTGACATAAACATCAAAATTATACATTAACCTTTGTAAATCACATTAGCTCACGTGAAATTTATATCTATTCACGTAATAATCGGGGAAGACGGCTACAGTAAATAGACGTCCAGATACGAGATTTTTTAATCTTTCATCATCCACATGATCATTCACCTATAACCGTGGTTATTATAAAAATTAGATGAATATCTACTAACAAATTGCACTAATAAAAATTTGTATTAACTAACTTTCATAAATTTGAAATCAAAATGCAAATCCGTCCTTTAACTTCTGATCTACATCATTTGCACTTATTGATGAATTTTGTATGTACAAATGTTGTTCGCACAAGCTGGCAAATAAAGAAATTTAAAATCAAACTAGAGTTTATTTCAAATTATCGAACAGTTATGTAATGCAAATAAAAATATAAACTTGAATTATTATCTTATGTATAGTTTGACTTCTTCACAATTCAGAAATATATATGTCATAGCAGCATGATATTCTTAGTCATTTAACCGTCTTGATACAGTTGCATCCATTGCTTTATCAAGATACTTTAAAATAGAAAGCATATCTGGATCAAATGTTTGACTGTCATATTGATTTCATGGACACTTCCGATGTTTGATTTTCACAATATCAGCAAAATAATAAGAGCAAAATGAAGTTTCTTCTTCAACCAGATATGCATTACATATTGAGCACTCAACTTTTTTTTTGTTACGCACATTATTCTTTAATTTTCTAAGAAACCTTTCAAAAGGGTATATTCATCTTTATTGTACATGACCACCTATTTGCGCCTCATTTGGTAAATGAATAGGTAGATGTTCCATTGAATCAAACAAATTTGGTGGGAATATTAGCTGAAGCTTATAGATTATCATTGGAATATCTGTTTAAAGTGAAGCATATATATCAGATATTGTAATAACCCTGGAAGTCAAATTTTTGAAATAAAGACTCAATTCTGTAAGTGTTTGTCAAATAATATTAGGAAGTAGTTCCTAGAAAGCTATTGGAATTAATCCTTGTATGAACACGTAACAATCGTGACTCTTCATTCTAACCATTTTTAATTTGTTTTTATCCACACAACGATACATATTTGAGGCATATCCATCTAAAAATTTGATTGTTTTCAACCAAGAATATACTGTTTGCTTACTTTCTTTGTTCAATGTATAATAAGTCTTGAGATATTTACCAGTTGTTTCATTCTGATGCAACTCAGGTTTGCTTACTAATTGTTTCTATTCTTCGAGTGATTTTGTTGTATCTTTAGTTTTCCCATGAACATTCATCACAGTATTGAAGATGCTATCAAAATTTTTTTCCTCAATATACATCACATCTAAATTTTGTCGAATGAATAATATTTCTAATATGGAAGCTCCCAAAAAATACTTCTTTTCCTCCAACCATATTTGTTCACTCTAATAATGTACTTGTTGATATCATCTGAACCCTCTTGAATTACTAGTAAAAATCCATAACTATCGATTTCATTAAGGATTTGTTCGTCTGGCATCCAAATTGAGGGTAGTTTCCTAACCATCTCATTCATTTTAAAATTTTTCTTATTTCTTCTAAATTGGTGATCAACAAGTAAAAATTTTCGATGATTATCAAATTAAGAAATCTTTCCACTGCAAGGCAATGAAAATGGATTAGACTGACTTATACAATGTGAACATACTAACTTTCCGACCGTGCTCCATCCTGATAACATTGTGTATACGAGAAAATCACTAATAATCCATAACAATGCTGCATGCATTGTAAAGTTTGATTTACTTGCAATGTCGTATGTCTCTGAGCCTACATCCATAAATAATTTAGCTCGGCAATCAAAGGTTGCAAAAAAATATCAATTTGTCTTTTTGGATTCTGAGGACCTAAAATTAGAATAATAAGAAACATGAATTCATCTTTTATGCACATCTATTATGGTAAGTTATATGGTGTTAAAATAACTCGCAATGATGAATATTGTTGTCCATAATTTCTAAATAGCTGAAATATATCTGCAGAAAGTCCAAGTCTCACATTACGTGGTTCCATTGCAAAGGAAGAAATATTATAACTAGATATTTCCATGCTGGGGAATCACAAGGATGACACATTATGTCTCCTTCAGGTACATGATTTTGATGTCAGATCATATGACTTGTTATTACTGCAGATGTATATAAGCGCAGGAGCCTAGTAGTCAAAGAGAAGTAATACATGACTTCATAAGGAATATTTTTCTTCTTCTTTCCAACCATGTGACTACTATGCTTATAATGAGGGTGATTACACATTCTATAATTCATTAGTTCACTATCTTTGTTCCAATAATATTATACAATTATTGATACAACAATGTATCTTTTCTACTGGCAAACCTAAGTCTCTAATTATTTTTTTTTGTATTATAGAAACTATCAGTCATGCAGTTATCTGTAAGAAGTCACTCTGACATTAATTGACATATGTTATCATAACATCGTTTAGAAAAATGATGTTTGGCATACATATTTAATAATCTTGCAGCAGCAGATAATTGAGAATGACCAGAAGGAATGTCTTCCCAAACGTCTCTTTCACTGGCCTTCAGCATGTAATATATTTTCTGAACATCAAGCGTAGGTGCTTCATTTACATTTAATTGATCAAATGCATTCATTACATCGTAAACCATTGATTGCATTGCATCAACAGGCCTATATGATGCTTTTGCAGCAATTAGGTTGGATGATGAAGCAATGGAAGGTCCAACGGGTTCCAATATATATGGCTCTCCATGACAATACTAGTTGTAATAATTTGAAAAAAAAACTCATACCTACAGATATGTGTTTTCATTGTATCCTCATCATGGAAAGATGTATTTCTACATCTGCACTAATTAAATAGACATTTTACACTACAAAATATTCAGCATTTAGCGACGGACATATTCCGTCGCTATTCCATCTCTAAACGCTAATAGCGACGGAAAGAGCGCTGTTGGTTATCTCTCCGTCGCAAGTTAACGGTAGCGACGGAAAGTCAAATCCGTCGCTAATAGCGATGGATATTAAATAAATAATCCGTCACTAATAGTGACGGATACGTAACATCCGTCGTAAATCGCCAGATCCAGGGGGTGACGTGTCCGGGGAATAAAAGCGACGAATGTCAAATATCCGTCGCTAATAGCGACGGACTAGTCAATTATCCATCGCTATTTTATCGTAATTGGCGACAGGAAGTCAATTATCTGTCGCTATTAGCGACAAATATAGTAAATATTCATCGCTATTTGCGACGGAATAGTCAATATTCCATCGTAAATAGCGACGGATTTTAAAATATAGTAAATAGTCAATATTCCATCGTAAATAGCGACAAATATAGTAAATATTCATCGCTATTCCTGGAAAATTTCTAGCAGCTTCAGCCAGCTTTTTCCCCTTCCCATATATACATTCAATAAATAACAAATACATAACAAATATCCAAACATAACAAACATAACAAACACAACAGATATCCAAATACATAACAAACATTTCCAAATCCAAACACATAACAAACATATATCAAATACATATCAAACATATACTGAATCAAAAGTCCAAGTCCATACATCAAAAGTTGAAGTCTAAAGATATCATATTGATATCGTAATGAAAAATTATAGTTTAGTAGAGAAACAATATACATGAATATCATAGTGAATACTGGATTAAAAGAGAAAATATACCTGCACAATAGAAGAGAAACTATATAAATAAAAGTTAAATAGAGTCAATATCTGAATATAACTCTGATAATGTTAAATCTGTAAATGAAAATGAACAAATAAGAAACAATTAAGAAACAATATCCAATATACATACCTTTCAACCGAGTCAATATTTGAATTCAACTCTGATAATGTACAATCTGTAAACGAAAATGAACTAATAAGAAATAATTACTGATGAATAAATAACAAACTAGATATTGATGCATGTAATAACAATTACTCAATTCACCTCTAATAATTTGATTTTGTAAAATATAGATAAAAAAGATAACATATCACAAAAAATATCTCTACTCCTCTAGGGTATCCTCATGATCCTGTGTCTCCCAAGACTCAAAACGAGGGGCAGGAGGGGCGGGCATCTTTGTCATGGACGATAGGGTCGCTGCAAAAGCTTGCATGTGACACACTAACTCCTCAGTGTGTGCCTGTCGAGCCCGCAAATCTCTCAACTCTGCATCCCTCGCTGCATCCCTCTCAGTCCACGCTGCGTCCCTCTCGACCTCCATTGTCGTGAGTCGAGTCTACAGGGCATCATTTTCCTCCCGCAATTGACGAACCTCACTAGAGCTAGGATGAGGAGGAGGATCCTGGACGTCCCCTAACCCCTGGAACTCTCATCTGATCATATCTGATCTTTGCCTGAGAGCCCAGGCCGTATAGGGCGTTCTTCCTCCTTCCACCGACGACATCATAATAAATCTGATTCACCTCGTCGATGGAAAGAGACTGTGAATCCTCCGCCTCTGCAGCAGGCTGAGACGTCTCTGCCTCTGCAACTCTAGTGGTCATTGCTTCCTGTGAAATAATAATTAAATTTATCTATATAAAATGTCAAAATAAATAGACTATAATTAATATACTTACATGAATTGCTAAGGAGCGTCGATCGACAAATGACCCATCTTTTTTCTTATGGGTCTTGCTGAATACCTCCCAACTAGTGGGAGGTCTCTGTAACTCAGCAGCCTATATACACAAAATATAATGTTTAAACATATCCAAAAAAACATACTAAATATTTATAATAACCTAAATGAAAACTTACCAAGTCAGTGGCATGCTAGACAATGGAACAGGATCCAACTGTGTGCTTCGTGGATCCGGTGCTGGGGCCAGCAAGCTCGGAGTTGCGATTGGCTCGAGCAATCGTAGCATTATCTTTTCAGTGCTGGGCATCCCAGACTGCTCGCCATGCTGCCCAAACTGTCTCAGAGACCTCTGAAGATCTATTTGCTTTCTTTCTCCACTTGTATACCATGTCTCTGTACAACTTGGAGCAGTAGGAATTCCATGTTCTTTTAAATTACTCCTCTGTCCCCTCCTCCCAAATATATTATTTTTGTAAAAAAAAATGGTTAGTATCATGTTAGTTTTAACATCAAATTAAATATATATCTAAACTACTTACCAAGAATTCTCTATAATAAAAAGTCTTTAATTCTTGGTCGATATTACCCCACATCGTAGTAGTCGACAATCTTTCTTTAAATTTTTTGGAAATATATGCTGAGACCTGGTGACCATCTAGGATGAAACTGTAGCAAAAATGAAATACATTAGCAAAATTTTACCTGAAATATATAAGAATTACATATGTACTTACCAGTCACCCACTACTCTGAGTGTAATCTGATCACCACGGGGTCTCTGGCCTGACTGCATGACTATAAAAATCCAAACTTATAATATTAGATATACAATTTGTAATAGTTAATCCAATGAAGATATGCATTACATACAACTAGTATCAAACAAGATCAAATACAAACAACTTGTATGAGCGAACATGATATACAAACAACTAGTATCAACGAAGATGAAACACAAACAACTAGATTCAGCGAAGATGAAATACAAACAACTGATCTTAATCCGATGGAACTAAATTAACATGCAAGTTTTCATCGCTTGACTCCGTTGATACATCAACCTCCTCACTGCTAGATATTTCACCATCATCAATTCCCTCATAAAAGACATTATCATATATGAGTAATTGTGATGCTGATTATATTTCTAAATCAACGGAGTTCATTATGACTTCTTCATTTTGATAAGCATCAAAGTTGTGGACAGTTATCGTATTTGACATTTCAATGGTTGACCTAGGCTTCATTTGACAAACAGCAAGCCATTCACTTGGTTGTCTTCTCTTAGTTGGGTACTCAAGATAAAATACTTAACCAGCTTGCACCGCAAAGATGAAAGGTTCAAACTTGTTGAATCTTTTGGTTGAATTAACCTCAACTAAATTGTATAAACGATGTTTCCTGGTGCCCATCCTTAGAGTTGGATCATACCAAGAACACCTGAATAATACACATCTTTTGAAAGGTAATGCTGGGTATTCAACCTCGATAATTTCCTCTAGCCTGCTATAATAGTCAAATTTAGTATCATTGTTGTTTGTTGATCCTTTGACACAAACACCAGAATTATACATTAGCCTTTGTGAATCACGTTGGCCCACATGAAATCTGTATCCATTCACGTAATAACCGGAGAAGACGGTCACAGTACGCAGAGGTCCAAATGCGAGATTTTTTATTCTTTCATCTTCAACATTTGAAATTCTATGATCATTCACCTATAATAGTGGTCATTGATAAAATTAGATTAATATGTAATAAAGAACTATAAATATAAAAATGTATATTAACTCACTTATATATATTTGAAACCAAAATGCAAATTCAACTTCTATCTTCTGATCTACCTCATTTGCACTTATAGATGGATTTTGAATGTACAACTGTTGTTCTTACAACCTGACATATAAGTTAATTTGATATCATGTAAGAAGTTTAATTATATTATCGGATAGTAATTTTCATACAACATGAGCTAATATCTTAGGTATGGTTTGACCTCTTCACAATTTAAGAGGATATATGTCTTGGCAGCATGATATTCTTGGTTATTTAACCGTCTAAATATAGTTGCATCCATTACTTTTCCAGGATACTTGAAAATAGAAAGAATGTCTGGGTCAAATGTTTGAATGTCATCTTGATTGCGTAAACACTTTCGATGTCTGATTTTCACATTTTCAACAAAGTAATACAAGCAAAATGAACTTGCTTCTTCAACCAGATATGCATTACATATTGATCCTTCAACTCTTGCTTTGTTATGCACATTATTCTTTAATTTTCTAAGAAACCTTTCAAAAGGATACATCCATCTGTATTGTACAGGACCACCTATCTGTGCCTCGCTAGGTAAATGAATAGGCAAATGCTCCATTGAATCAAAAAAGCTTAGTGGAAATATTCGCTCAAGCTTACATATTATTAATAGAATCTCTGTCTGAAGGCGTAACATATCTGATACCGTAATAACTCTGGAAGTCAGATTTTTGAAAAAAAAGACTTAATTCTGTAAGTGCTTGCCAAGCATTATTAGGAAGTAATTCTTGGAATGCTATTGGAATTAATCTTTGCATGAACACATAACAATCATGACTCTTCATTCCAACCATTTTGAATCTGTTTGTATCCATGCAACGAGACATATTAGAGGCATATCCATCTGGAAATTTAATTGCTTTGAACCAAGAATACATTGTTTGCTTACTTTCTTTGTCCAATGTATAATAAACCTTGGGATATTTACCAGTTGTTTCATTCTGATATAACTCAGGCCTGTTAACTAATTGTTTCAATTCATCGCATGATTTTGTTGTATCTTTTATTTTCCCATGAACATTCTATGGGGACCGATGCCGTCGATAGAGGGGGGGGGTGAATATCGACTTGTTAAAAATCTTACGGAAAGAGTGTTGTAAACTTCGAGGTTCATTCTATTCAGAGTTAGTAACATAGTGAAAAAATAGACAAAACGAAAAACCAAACAACAAAGTGCACACAGGTTTTTACTTAGTTCCCAACCCCCTAGGGTCAGTACGTTCAAGGCCTAAGCACGGGAAACACCCGTCCACTAATGATCTCCTTTTCAGACTTTTCGAAGGTGGAGAAACCCGTCTTACAGTGTACGTTTTACAATCAAAATATTATGGAAAGTAAATGCAGAAAGTAAATGCAAACCAACAAAAAGTCGAAGTCTCGGCCGATCTGAAACTCCTGAAGTGCCGTACACTTTCCCCTGGAGCCTCCTTGGTCGCAGAGCTTCTTCTTTAGCGCTTTGTCGTCACTCGGAAAGCTAAGAATGATGTCGTGAATCGTGTTCTGACTTGAGGGGTCGAACCCCTTTATATAGCCTTTTGTTGGGCACCTGTGTTGCAATGGGGCGCCTCACAAGTTTCGGTCAAACCTCATCTTCGCATCGAACTCGCAGCAGGGATGACATTTCCTTCCCAAGTGCCTCACAAGACTCAGGCGCCTGTTAAGCTTTAGGCACTTGGGTTACTGATAACCACTTCAGTCGTGTCACGGTTTCAAATACAATTTAAGTACCGAATTCCTCTAAACTAATGTAGCATAGAGTAACTCGAGTCGTCTCCCAACGAATGTAGTTGGTACATGATAATTCTCAGGATCGTATCTTATTACTTTTGGATTTTGGATATGAAACTGGGTTTTGGATTTAAGAGCTAGGACTACGAAATGAATAGCAGAGAAAATATGAAATCTAGTTCTAATTAAGGAAGGACAATGCAGGTAAGGAAATCTAAATTAACCTAACTACAATTGGAGAAAAGAAAAGGCAATGTGAAAGAAGCATTCAAGAAATAGGACATTAATGAAACCTAGGCATGGAGTAAAACCTATAGCATGAAAGAAATCTAGTCTAATCTAACTTACTTGCGTTTAAATGAAGACGTGAAACTTAAAGCAATAGGAAGAGCAACACAAAACAAGAGTTAATCAACTAAGAAACATCACAATTGAAATTAACTATTCTAAGAGGCATTTAATCGAACACAAGTTGAGCATGAATTTAAATGACAAAGGTACGTGTCATTCAAAAATACGAGAGATCAAGCTTAATACAAACATCAACACATAACAAACATTCTTCATTTAACTCAAACAACCAACTAATCAAAACAACCAATAACCGTCTCAAGTTGAAACACACAAATTCAAATTCAACACTGCTGTGAAGAAGCTGCGGAGAACTGTGAAGAAGCTGCCAACTGCTGGGATTGCTGTGATACTGAATTTAAAGAACTGAAATGCTGATGAAATCTGCTGGAATTGGAACGAAACTACCAAACTCGGCTGTAAACGAAAGGATTGCTGTAAATTGCTGCTGAGAAGAACTGCTATGAAACTTATGAAGGCTGGATGAAGGATTAATTACTGCTGGAATTAAAACTACTGTGAAGATGACAAGGAAATGAAATTCTGTCGAATTGAATTGGCTACCAGATGTGCTGCCAGAATTTGAAAGAAAAGTCTGCTGTCGGAATTTGGTGAAGTAAAGCTGTGAATGAAAATGCTGCCTGAAATGGAAAATTGCGAAACAGAATTGCTAAGAAGGAAACTACTAGAATCGAATTGCTGTGAATGAAACTACTGAAGGAAAGATAGGAAGAAGATCGAATTGCTGGCGGTGAAGTCGACTAGGACTCGGAACCCCTGGGCCCTAGCTCTGCGGTGGTGATGTGGATGAAAGCTTTGATCGAGTCGGGAACCCCTCAAACTCGAGAGAAAGCTGTCGGTCGGCGGCGATGAAGTGGAAAGCGGATAGAGTTGATCGGATCGAGTCGGGAACCCCTCAAACTGATGGATTCAATCTCCGGCGATGAAGGTGGATGAACGAGTCGGGAACCCCTCAAACTCGGTTGATCGAAGCTCCGGCCGACTAGGGTTGGAACCCCTAACCTAGTTGCGGCGACGATGAAGATGGAGGAGAAGAAGAATTGCCGCGAGCCTGCGTGTGGAGTCGATGCCCTAGGTCGCACGGTGATGATCCCTTTTGTTCTCTTGGCTTTCGCGATTGGGTTTGGTCCAGTCAAGTCTCAGTTCGGTCCACTTCAGCCCTTCAACCCTGGTTCAGCTTGAGTTTAGCCAAGCAGTTGAGTTATCTCATCAGTTGAGTTCAGCAACTAGGTTTGGTTCTATCCAGCCTTGGTCCAGCCAGCAGACCAGCCTTGGTTGCAACCCAGCAGCTAGGTTCGGTTAAATAGATCAGGTTTCAGCCCAGCTCTGGTCCAGCAGATTGAGTCCAGTCAACCAAGCCAGAGTTCACCGCTCATAAGAGAATTAGCAACGGACGGCTGAGATCAAATTGACTTCATCCAACGGTCAGATTACTTTTGATTTTGTTGAAATTTTCAGATCTTGATCTATGGTCATGATTGACTCTATCTTGAACTCAGATTGACCAAAAGTTGACCGATGGCTCAGATCTAGCCGTTCTCTGGAATGGACGGCTCCTATTAATCCGATGCTTGATCTCTCTGATCTGGATCCAATGCTGACTCAAGTCTTACCCGATTTGATCTAGGTCCATGATCATTTGAAGCTTACAAAATGATATTCAAATTTAGTATCAAAAATATCCCAAATATACAAAGATTTGAATTAAAAGCCAAAATAAGGGAAATACATGAAACCTAATACAATTGCAAACTTAAGCATATAAAATGTGGATCAAACATGGATTTAAGAGCCTAAAATAATCAGCAAAAATGGTGGTTATCAGTTACCAGGCGCCTGACTTCATTCAGCGACCTGGGAGACCCTTTTCCCAGATTTCATGTTTTGTGTTCTGCTCTCATATCTTGCCTCCAACTCTAGTTACTTGTAAGACAACAAAACACACAAACATAAAAATAACCTTAGCCTTAACTTGGTTCTGACTTCGGATTTCCTGCGAAACCCTAGGTCGAACCGACACCTATGTTCCCTTCCCGGGGAACGCGCCTTTCGCCTACTCCTCTCAGGAGCAGTTTTGCCAACCGGCTCCTCCGGTTGGACTTTTACCCAGCTTTACTCACCAGGACTTAGTGCCCAGTCTCACTCACCAGAACTTCGGTGCCCAGCCCTCAGCCAAGAGTACTTATTGCCCAATTCCTCGAATCAGGACTTCGTGCCCAACCCTCGATCAGGTCGTAGGTGCCCAGCCCGCGGCCAGGACTTAGTGTCTAATCCATGATCAGGACTTAGTGCCCAATTCTTCGAACAAGGACTTATTGCCTAGGTTAACTAGGACTTTTCTTCACTTTGGTACTAATTTCTTGACTCACCCTTACCTTGTTCAATGTATCACTAACTTAAGCATATTGTTAAACATTGAAACACTAGAGGAGGACATTACTGATGCATCTTGCACCAACAATCTCTCCATTTTTGATGTTTGATAATATCTTAAGTTAGATTGGATTAAAGGGTTAAGTTATGATCTTTGGGATAAACTGGAAAAAATTGATCTAAGGTTTTGATTCTTGAAAAAGCATTTTGATTTAAACTTTGACCCTTGGAAAAAAATTTCTAACTTAAGCTCTCTCCTTGGAAAAACATTTTGATTTAACCTTTGATCCTTGGGAAAAAATTTCTAACTTAAGCTCTCTCCTTGGAAAAAAATTTTGATTTAACCTTTGATCCTTGGGAAAAAAAAAATTCTAACTTAAGCTCTCTCTCCCCCTTTGTCATACATAAAAAAAAATGACAAAAAAACTTGCACAAACAATGAAAATTTCATAAAAAATTTCTTTTCCTTTTGAAAGTACTTAGGATAATTCTTTGAAAGCATATAATTTTTGATAAAATATTTCGAAACTTCTTTTTGTTTTTAAAAAAAACTAAGTACTAGTTAAAAAACTAAGTACTTAAATTGCACAAAAAAATTATACTTTGAACGGTATCGTGCACTTGGAAAAATATTTTGTACTTTTAAAAAAATATTGTTGTGGAAAATTTCACTTAAACCAAATTTTATACAAAATTTCCACTTAGAAGGATTTTGTGTATTTAAAAAGTATTAGTGCTTTGAAAAATATTTTGCACTTAACAAATAATAGTATTTTGAAAAATATTTTGCACTTAAAATATTTTTGCAAGATAAAGTCTTTTTAATGAAATTTTATTTTGAAACATAATATTTTACTTGACTTGGTTTCTTTTCCAGTCTGACGCAATCCTAGGAAACCTTGTTGACTACAAGGACATTTCCTTAAGTGTCCTGGAAAATCTCCAAATTCAAGCAAATATTATTTCAAATCGATTCCAAAAATCAAAATAATTTTGAAAATAAGTTCTTGACTTGGATTCTTTTCCAATCTGACACAATCCTAGGAAACCTTGATAACTACAAGGACATTTCCTTAAGTGTTTTGGAAATTCTCCAAACTCAAGTAAGATTATTTTCAAAAGTGATTAAATAAGCCAAAACTAAATTTTTAAAAATGATAGTATAATTATCTTCATAAAGTGATTTTAAAAGAAATGACTTTAAAATGATAGTATTTTGAAGAGAAAATACTTATGTTTTCAAAAGGATTTTAGAAATACAGTGTATGAAAACATAATATTTTGAAATTTCAATAATTCTTTTAGTTTGACCTCTCCCTAACCTTGACACAGTCCTCGAAAGTGATCTTCCTTTGAGTCTTAGGGTTTGATTCAAACCAAAAGAATTATCTAATAGTTTTAAAATTGTCAGAAAATAGAATTAATTTCTTTTGACTTAGACTCCCCCTAAATCTGACATAATCCGAGAAGTTCTTGTAGATCATGAAGAA
This sequence comes from Boesenbergia rotunda, assembly GCA_024364735.1. Classification (NCBI taxonomy): domain Eukaryota; kingdom Viridiplantae; phylum Streptophyta; class Magnoliopsida; order Zingiberales; family Zingiberaceae; genus Boesenbergia; species Boesenbergia rotunda. The sequence continues at coordinate 334,789 of JAGFNQ010006298.1, forward strand.
GACTACCTATGTGTCTTTAGGGTTTATCAAAGTCAAAAGAGTAATAAACACAATTCTTACAATGTCTTTTGAGATATTATGATAAAAGACATAATTTTCAAAAGAATATTTTGAAGGATAAACTGAGTTTTTGAAATAATTTTTCGAAGACACATTTTGAAATGATTGTAATTTTTAAGGCACAGTTTTCGAAAGAATAAAATGTAATAAGTTTCTGAAACATTTTTCGAAAATGTTTTTGATATGATAATGATTTGTAAAGCATAAAGTTTTTGAAAAATCTAAAATTTTGAAAAAGATTTATTTTTGAATTAAAAAAATACTCCTCCTGGACTTGACACCATCTGACTCTAACTAAGTGTCTTAAGGGACTTTACTGTTGACCAAAAAGGCTTGTGTCTAATTGTGTAGGTCAAATAATTTTTCGAAAAGATATGATTTTGAAAATGTATTATATATATAAGCAATCAGGCAAGCATGAAATCCATAAAAACATTATTATGTTGAAATATTATTTTGAAAATAGATTTTTAGAAAAATATCCTAAGGATTTTAAAAACATTTTGAAAAGTATCTTTCAATTTATTAGTCTTTAACATCTCACTCATTCTAAATGTCTCAGTACAAGCAAGCATGGTTGCCTTATGCGTGTATTGTAAGATGCTTGAATAATTTCTCTCAATTTATTTATAGACTGGTTGACCTTGAGTTAGATTCGAGTTTAATCAATTTATAAATTAAAAGTAAAATTCAATAATCGGCTTCCAGGTCTTGGCGAGGCACAGAAGCCTTCTTTGGCCGTAGCCTTATTGGATCATCAATCCTTTCCTTAGACAAAGCCTTTTAAAGAAATAATACCTTTTTTACTCATTGAAAAACTTTGGTCTAACTAGTATAGGATGTGGCAAGGTAGCTTCGGCTAGTTCCACTTAGCTAGGCAAAACTTCCCTAACGTACTATCATCTCGCCCCACCCTGGTACTAGGTTAGGCAAACATCAACTAGTCTTTTTCTAACCGTTCTAAATCATGCATAAACATAAACATGAATGACATGACATATATTAAAAAAATAGCAAATGCATGTATGCATGATTCAATCAAGTCAAGATATTTTAATTAAGTTTCTAATAATGTATCAAATTCCCGATTTGATACATATCGTGTGAACCCGCGAATATGTCAATCGACTTTGACATATTTAATTTTATTAAATTGATTGTTGCAGTTAGGTAAGATTTTATTTAATTTGCGTTTAAGTTATTAAGTTTTAATTTTGAATTTAAGTTTTAATTGAATTTAAGTTGTTAAGATTTAATTAGAGATCAAAATTATTTAAGGATTAATTAGAGAATTAATTAGATTTAAGTTAACTAAGGATTAATTGGAGTTACATTAATTAGGAATTAATTAAAACTTAATTAAGGTGTAATTGTTGAGAATTAATAATTAATTTGGGTTTAATTTAAGTTGTTAAAAATTAATTAGGATTAATTAAAGTTAAAATAATTAAGGATTAAATTAAGGTAAAAATTAATTAAGATTTAGTTAACGTTGTTAAGATTTAATTTGATTTTAGCTTCAAAATTTATGGGTTAGTTAATAGTTGTGGGTTTAATTGCATCATTTTCATTAATTCAAAAATGTCTGACTTGTCTACTATTTCATTTTCATTTAATTTTACAAGTTTATCTAACACTTCTGCTTTGTTTGAATTTTTGTAGATTTTATTAACTGTAGCCTTGATTCTAAATAATTCATCTTCCTCCTCATCCTGATTATCAAAGTTATATCCTTCTACATCTTCATAGTAGGTAGAATAGTTTTTAGGGCTACTAGTTAGTGTTTTATAATTATCTTCATGATTATCCAAGAAATTAATAATTAAATCATTATCTAAAGAGACTTTATTTTCGATATCCTTAGAATTATCTTTTGGCATCCTCAAAATTATCTTTGATATCCTCAAAATCATCTTTAAAATTCTCAGAATTATCTTTAATATTCTCAGAATTATCTTTAATATCCTCAGGAATATTCGAAGTTAAAGGATTAATGTTAATTTTATCATTATCAATAATATTATGAGAAGAATTATTATTCTTAACATTATTTGATACAATATTAAAATTAATTCTAGAAATTATTGCATTGATATTAAAGATTAAAGAGTTAATTTCTGATATTTTAATATTATCTACATTTGGTAATTTGTCATGCAATACATTAAGTTAACTATGTAAAACATCTAATTTTTTAGAAAAATTATCTAACTTATCTAAATTATTACTATACGACTGTGCAGGAATTTGAAAATTTTTATAAACATAAACTTTTCGTACCTTGGATGGACACTGATTCTTGTAGTGTCCGTACTTTTGACATTTGAAGCACTTGATGTGACTCTTGTCCCTCCGGACTCCTGGCGCTGGTACCTCCTTTGCCGCCGGTGGTGAAGATCGAGTTTTACGAGTAGGACATTGATTTTTATAGTGTCCTCTCTCCCTGCACTTGATACATGTAATTTGAAATTTAAAATTTACCATAATTAAAGAAAAATACCTGATTCACCCCTGGGCTCCCCCTCAACTCCTGGCATTTTTGCTCCGTCGGCTGTTAGTCCGGTGAAGAGCAACCAGGTTCTGATACGACTTGTGGGGACCGGTGCCGTCGATAGAGGGGGGTGAATATTGACTTGTTAAAAATCTTACGGAAAGTGTGTCATAAACTTCGAGGTTCATTCTATTCAGAGTTAGTAACACAACGGAAAAATAGACAGAACGAAAAACCAAACAACAAAGTGCACACAGGTTTTTACTTGGTTCCTAACCCCCCCCCCCCAGGGTCAGTACGCCCAAGGCCTAAGCACGGGAAACACCCATCCACTAATGTTCTCCTTTCCGAACTTTCCAGAGGCGGACAAACCCGTCTTACAGTGCACGTTTTACAATCAAAATATTATGGAAAGTAAATGCAGAAAGTAAATGCAAACCAAACAAAAAGTCGAAGACTCAGCCGATCTGGAACTCCCGAAGTGCCGCGCACTTCCCCGTGAAGCCTCCTTGGTCGCAGAGCTTCGTCACTAGTGCTTTTTCGTCACTCAGAATGCTTAGAATGATGTCATGAATCATGTTCGGAGTTGAGGGGTCGAACCCCTTTATATAGCCTTTTGTTGGGCGCCTGTGTTGGAATGGGGCGCCTCACATGTCTCGGTCAAACCTCATCTTCGCGTCGAACTTGCAACAGGGATGACATTTCCTTCCTAGGTGCCTCACAAGACTCAGGCGCCTATTAAGCTTCAAGCGCCTGCCTTCCCAGGTGTTGAGGCAATCGACCCAAGAATGATCGGGAAGATCATGATTTTGATGTGTGTGCCAATAAGTTTAAGGTTAGGGTGTTATGTTGTATTTGATATATGTGTGATTGAGTTTACAAGACTTGGAGAATCAAACATGGAGAACATATCCAAGGGAAGAGAGCCAAGGGAGGAGAGCTCCAAGGGCAAGCCGGGAAGTGAACTTCAAGGGCACACGTGAAGGGTGACATGTGTTGGTGCAGGAAGCACCATATCGAACCTTATTTTGATATTGGCAAAGGATTCAAAGTTAAGTTTACTTGTGATCTAATAAAGTTACTTGAGTGAGCAGAAAGAAGTCCTAGCGAAGGGCTGCTAGGCACCTGGCGAAGGACTGCCAGGAAACAAAGTCCTAGCAAAGGGCTGCTAGGCACCTGGCGAAGGACTGCCAGGAAACAAAGTCCTAGCGAAGGGCTGCTAGGCACCTGGCGAAGGACTGCCAGGACACAAAGCCCTAGCGAAGGGTTGCTAGGCACCTGGTGAAGGACTTCCAGGATACGAAGTCCTAGCAAAGGAATGCTAGGCACCTAGCGAAGGAATGCTAGGCACTGAAACTCTAAGTCCTGGCGAAGGACAGCTGGGCACCTAGCGAAGGGCTGCTAGGATACCAAGACCTAGCGAAGGACTGCTAGGCACCTGGCGAAGGGCTGCTAGGATATGAAGACCTAGCAAAGGACCGCTAGGCACCTGGCGAAGGATTGCCAGGATCCGAAGACCTGGCGAAGGACTGCTAGGCACCGGGCGAAGGACAGCTTGGTATCCAAGACCTGGCGAAGGACCGCTAGGCAAAAGTCCAACCGGAGGAGCCGGTTGGCAACAGGTAAATTCTCCTGAGAGGAGTAGGTGAGGACGCGTTCCCCATCGAGGGAACAGTAGGCGTCGGTTCGACCTAGGGCTCCATTTTGGAGACCCAAAGTCAGAACTAAGACAGCTAAGGCTGTATACTCATAACATATTCTTGCTCTATTGTATTTGCAACTAACCCTGGATGTAGGAGCAAAGGAACGAGTCTCTGCAGCTCAGAACGCCTCAAAGGAGAGAGGCAGCAGCTGAGCAGGGCGCCCCCAGTGTCCCGGGCGCCCCCAAGGTGAAGGCAAAATGAGTTGAGCAAGAAACGCTTTAGAAGCTTACTGGGCGGGGGCACCCCCATGCTCTCGGGCGCCCCCAGTGCCCAGGGCGCCCCGCGCTTAGGCCAGCGAAGTAGATAAACCTCATCCAGCCGAGAAGCCCGCTGAAACAGTCAACCAGGGCGCCCCCGTCAAGGTTCATCCCTATTTTGGAGGGATAAAACGCTGACCGAGACTGTTGCGGATCAAAGGCCACGTGGAGGGCGCCCCCAACGTCCAGGGCACCCCCAGACCTACTATATAAAGCCCTCGACCCCCAAGGCTTCAACACAACTTCTTCCAACGCAATTTCGCTCTTCTGCTCCAGCGCTCTGCTTCGGAAACCTCTCAACTCAAGATACAAGCGCCGACGACGTCCCCCTGCTCCAAAATACAATCCACACCGGACATCGGTAACGAAGAGCTATTTTTTAAGTTTACTGTACTACTTTTGTAATCATCCTTCTATAAACTGTTTTGCGCATATAGAATTGCCCGCAGTAAACGGTCAACGACCATGGGCCTTGGAGTAGGAGCCGACCGCGACTCCGAACCAAGTAAAACTACTTGCGTTCCTTTTGTTGTGATTTGATTTTTCGCTGCGTATGCTCTTATCTTTAATCCGAAAACGATTTACGATATTCACCCCCCCTCTATCATTTCTCTCGAACCAACAACATGGAGGCAAGCCAAGAGAAGGCTTGTGTGTGCATCCGAGGGACGATAGCCAGAGGAAGAAGACTTCAAGGGGCAAGCCAAGGGAGCAGACTTGAAGGAACACGTGAAGGAGAAGGTTCGGAGTGGCTGTAACTGAGCTGAGAGGCAGGGCAGTCGATTGGCCAGAAGGTAGTCGACTGTCAAAACTCACAGAGAGTTTACAACCTTGGACCAGTCGACTGCCCCACTGCCCCTGGGGCAGTCAACTGGTAACACCCCAAAACTAGCCGTTGGCTGGCATTTATTGCTAGACTAGTCGACTGCCCCTGGGGCAGTTGACTGGTGCGGGTCTGGACAGCCTGCGAGGTTGTCCTGTTCTCTTATAAAAAGAGGACCTTTTTACACGTGAATGGTACGGTTTCGTACTATAACGAAGTGCTGTTCGTGCATAGAGTCTTCTCATCTTCCTCTCTCTCTAATCATTGTATTCTGTAAAGAGGAAGACAATACCGTTGTAAAGGTTTCTCCACCTGAAGGAGACTTTTCATAGTGGAGGTGGAGTACGCACGTGGATCCTTGGATTAGTCACCCATTTGGGTGGATACCAAGTAAATTCCGGTGTTAGCATTGCTCTCTCTCGTTCTTTACATATTATTGTTTGTATTACGCTAACTTCTGTGTAGAGAATTCAACGAAAAAGTGCTATTCACCCCCCTTCTAGCAACGTCTTCGATCTATCAATTGGTATCAGAGCCGGTTCGTTTCGGAAGAACTCACCGTCGACCGGAGCAAAGTTAAATAGTGTTTCAAGAGGGATACAACACTGCACGACCACCCTTCTTCGACGGGAACGACTTCGCATACTGGAAAGGTAGAATGCAGTACTATCTTATGAATGACATTAAAAACTGGATTAATATTGTAGATGGATTCGATGCACTCGTCGACGAAAGAGGAGAGTCGACACCAATGAGATCGTGGTCAAAGGATGTCATGAAGAGGGCGCAGTCAAATGCCAAGGCCACCACCACACTTCAGTGCGGGCTCTCAAAGGAGCAACTTGACAAGGTGGGGCAATTAAAGAGCGCCAAAGAGTTTTGGGACAAATTGGTTGAACTGAACGAAGGATCCAACGAGTCCAGAAGGGCAAAGAAGAACTTGCTCGTTGCCCAACTCAAATCCCTGTCTATGAAGAGCAACGAAACTGTCAGCCAGCTGCATGGAAGGGTGAAGGAGATCATCAACGAACTCCATGTGATTGGAGAAAAGATTGAAAATCGGGATCTCGTCAGGTACGTTCTACAGTCTTTCCCAAGAACTACCTTGTGGGCATCTATGGTTGATGCCTACAAAGTATCAAGGGACCTGTCTATAGTTAAATTAGATGATATGTTTTGTGAATTTGAACTGCACGAGCGAGCTAATGTTTCGGCCAAAGAGAAAGGTATACCTTTTATTGCAGAAAAGGAGAAGAAGAAGAGGAAGGAGAAGAAGAAGGTGGTCTACTCATCCTCATCCGACTCAGAGGAGTCCAGTGCCTCTATGGATAGCGACCAAGAGGCTTTCATGGTAAGAAAAATACGTAGGGCTTTCAAAAGTTTTTCTAACAAGTCTTATGCTAGAAAAGGGTCCAAAGGCAAGGGTAAGGCAAAGGACATCATTTGCTACAACTGCCACCAAGAGGGACACATGAAGAATGAGTGCCCTCAACTAAAGAGAAGAGATGAAAAGAAGGAGGAAAAGAAGAAAGGTGACAAGAAGAGGTCGAAGGGAAAGGAGAAGAGTGCTACCAACCTCAAGGCGACTTGGGATGATTCTTCGTTCTCGGAGGAAGAAGAGGAGCAAGTGTCTCACTTTACTCTCATGGCAGTGGACCACTCAGAGTCATCAGATGATGAAAGAAGCTCAAGCAGTGAAGATGAGAGCGCTTCATCATCATCCGAGTCAGAAGCATCGGTAAGTGAGGTATACAACTTACCCTACTCCACTTTAGTTAAAATTATTTCTAGCACCAATATGGATTTAGCTAAAGCTAGAAGTAAGATTAAGGACTTGAAAGATGAAATTGTCATGCTTAGAGTAGAGTCTACAAAACTTAAGGAAGACTTACATGCTTGTTCTCTTACATCACATGATTCATGTTTTGAAATTGAAAATAGGGAACTAAGGAAAAAGGTAGAGGACCTCACAAAGGCACTTAGAAAATTTCAAGTGGGCTCTAGCAACTTAGATATGATAATTAATAGTCAAAGGGCCGTCTATAACAAGGCCGGATTAGGATATAGGCCAAAGACCAAGGAAGTGGTCTTTGTCTCACTCATGGGTAGGATTGGTGCAGCTAGGAGACTAGGGACTAAGGGAAACATCAAGAGGGCGTGGGTGTCACGCCCCGGGACCCATGGAGCTACTGATCTAATATAAAATCGGACAGCATCTCCCTTGTCCGGCGGACAATTTACAAATACACACAACACACGCAGTTTATAAATTGGCCTCAGGCCTCAAAACAGATATATATAAAGCATAATATGATGAAACACTCTATACTGGAAATATAAACTCACCTGAGCTGCCCCCTGGGCAGGAGCGTAGCAAAACCACAAGCACAAAGTCCAACAGAGAACTCAAAAGTACAATACCGTACGAATAAATCCAATACAAGCCCACGATATATGAAATGAATACAAAACGTAGACTATGCTATCAAAGAAAACAAAACCAGCGGAAGCATCCATCCAAATGGAGTCGTGGGGACCCGGGACTGGCAACTGGGCTCCTCCGGCGAGCTATCAACCTGAAACAAAAATATTACGACGGGTGGTGAGTCCAAGTGGACTCGCGGTTATATGGATAGATATGCATGGCTGAAAAGTAGCTAAAGCAGCTATATAGAAACAACAGGATACAGTCTCCATAATAATATCAGAAGCATGCATAACTGAAATAATAAAGGACTGTACATACTAGAAATCAGTCTATCATGATCATAATAGGACTCGTACCATACGAGCAAGTGCAGGGTCGACAAACCATACCAAAAGTACATCCTGTATGTGCATGTCAAACAAGTACAGCAAGTAAATGCAGCAAACACAATCAATGCACAAATGCATCATATGCACATGATGCAATGCCATGGTCACCCCCTAACTCCAGTCAAGCCACCGAGACAGGCGATACTGTGTCGGCCGAGTGGGTAAAGCCGTGACACTGTCAGCACTCTGCCATCACTGCTCCTGAGTGATCGAGTGGACAGGATGCTGGTGAAACTATCACTCCGCCCCATGTATATATGTGGGAGATATCTCTCTCATCTTCTCTGGTCTATGGGTAGAGAAGGGATCCCTGCTTGCTACCATGCTCCGAAACCACTACCCCTGAGCGGACGAGCGGAGCAATATAGAGCAAATGCACACACCCAACAGTATCCACTAACCCATGAGTGGCCGTGTGTGCATATCATGTGCCGGAAGACGATTAGGCTCAACCACAAGGGAGTCGCTGATCGCCGGCATGCAACAGTGCAGGTATGGTGCATGACTAACACATGCAACCCCTACCAGGTCATCGACACATAACTCAACCTATCATGCACAGGTCATATGTATGCATCATAACCCAATCAATCCTATATCCAGATACACGTGCAAGTATGAATACAATCAATCAATGCAGATATCAGGTGACATACCACAATAACCCAATCAGTCTATATCTAGACACACGTGCAAGTATGACCAGAATCAACCAATGCAACCATACAAGGGTATGCTAATCTATATCCACATACTCATGCTTATACCAATGCTATACAGAGTCAGATAACAAATAAACGAGACTGTATAGAAAGAAATTTAGATCATCTCTAGGGTCAAGCATAAGTATCAAGCAGGATAACAAAACGGTAGCAGATAAAGGTCAATATCAGCCTACTGCATAAATAATTAGCCATGCATAAAGATAAAGTGGACTACAGAATACAAGCAAGAAGTACCCGCCTCCAAATGGTGAAGTCCGTATCAAAGGAGATAGAACCACTCGCCAATAATAATCCAATCAAGCTCCTGTATCAAGGATGTATTTAATTAGCTATTTACAGAAAAGTGATTAGCTAGCTAATAAATCCCTAAACCATGCTCGGGTTAACCTAATCATTTCCTTTCCATTTTAATTACCTCTAATTAAATGAAAAGGTCCCCAATTACCCCACGTAATTACAGTTTAGGTTCATTTCCAATTCACATCATCAAGATTAGGTCATTAGGTTTAAACCCTTTACTAATGGTTAATCGCTAATTAAACCCAATTATCATAATTAGGCTCAACTTAGGTTTAATCTAAACCTAACTTAACCCAAAGACACAGATCCACATCCAACCATCAGATTCGAATTTCACAGAATTTACCTACTGCTCCAATTATACTACATAGCAACAACTAAACTGATCTAATATAATCAATGCAATTCAATACAGATTTAGCAACCACTGGGAATAACGAACCTAACTCCACATGTATCAGCGCATTACAATTAATTTACCTCTTATCCCAGTTCCAAACCGCAGAGCATCACAATAAGATTCAACTCCAATTAACAGCTCACGGTCAGCTCACACACTGATCAAGAACAGGGAAATTTCAAAACCAAGATCTAGTATACGCAAGATCCATCAACTCCAAACTCTAAATCCTAATTATCCATTATCAACTGATCAAGAAGAAACCTATTGAACCAAAAATCTTACCTAGGGTTTGCGCCGACGCTACCCTTTTTCTCCGATCTAAAGCTGTTCCATGGAAAGCAAAGAATCCCAACGCCTCGATCCAGCAAACGATCCCAAATCCTCAGCCCTGAGCCCTCTCTTCCCTCCCGAATGTCGGTCTCGATCTTCGACCAAAAGAGAAGGCTCGCGATCCGCTGCTCGTGCAGGGAAAAGCACCAGAGATGAAAAGATCCCACACTTGATGATCAGAGAAGAGGGCTCGCCGAAGTCTCCCGGAGGAAAGGATGATCGAGTGGGGAAAAGAGAGAGTGCGTTGGCTCGATCGCAAGGAGGAGGAAGGAAAGGGGCGTCGGGCGGAGGCTGAGGGGAATTGTGTTGCGAGCAGCGCAAAGATAGGGCTTCGTCTTAATATGATGTGGTTTTGCAATCTCATCCTTGGGGTTTAAGATTTCTTTACGCATTAGCCATAGTACTCCCTCACTAGTAGGGAGTAAATATTGTTTAGTCATTGTAGATGATTTTTCTAGGTTTACATGGGTTTTCTTTATGAAACATAAGGACGATACCTTAGAAATTTTTATAGGGTTCAGTAAAAGGGTAGAAAATGAAAAACACCTCAAAATTAACCGAATTAGGAGTGACCACAGTGGGGAGTTCCAAAATTTAAGTTTCTCACAATTTTGTGTAGAAAATGGATATAAGCATGAATTTTCATGCCCAAGGACTCCTCAACAAAATGGGATAGTTGAGAGAAGAAACAGAGCCCTACAAGAAGCTGCTAGGACTATGCTTAATGCATACTCCCTTCCTAGCTACTTTTGGGCCGAAGCGGTTAATACCGCTTGTTACATTCAAAACCGGGTTTTGGTACATAGGTTTTTAGGTAAAACAACCTTTGAGTTGTGGAATTGGAGAATTCCACAAGTCCACTACTTTAGGGTCTTTGGATGTAAGGTCTATATTCTAAATATCAAAGATGACATAAGGAAGTTTAAGTCAAAAGCCGATGAAGGAATCCTAGTTGGTTATTCATCCACTAGTAGGGGATATAGGGTTTACAACAAAAGGACAAAGGTGATTGAGGAGTCCTCAAATGTTGACTTTGATGAATTAACAAATACCTACCCTAGAAAAGCCTCAATTGATAAGGATATGGAAGAAGTCCAACCCCTTGCTCAAAGAATCCAAGACCTACATTTAGAGGGCAATGATCAAGGGGGAGTAAGAAGTACCCTAGAGGATGAAGAAGAAGTAGTCAATGAACCCACAACCTCTAGGCCCTTGAGACATCACCAAGATCACCCTATTGACCAAATAGTGGGTGATGTCACTCAAGGAGTAAGGACTAGGTCCTACTTTAGAGACCAAACTAGTCAAATCGCTTTAATCTCTCAATTAGAACCTAAGTCTATTGATGAAACATTGGAAGATGTAGATTGGGTCTTAGCTATGCACGAAGAGCTAAATCAATTCGAGAGAAGTGAGGTTTGGGATTTGGTTACTAGACCCAATGATTGCACCATTGTAACCACAAGATGGGTCTTTAGGAACAAACTAGATGATCAAGGCAAAATCACTAGGAATAAGGCTAGGTTGGTAGCTAGGGGGTTTAACCAAGTTGAGGGATTAGACTATGATGAGACTTATGCCCCCGTAGCTAAATTAGAGTCCATTAGAATTCTACTAGCCTATGCCGCTCACATGGGCTTTACACTTCACCAAATGGATGTGAAGTCAGCATTCCTTAATGGGATCATTAAGGAAGAGGTCTATGTAAAACAACCCCCCGGATTTGAGGACCCTAATTATCCAAGACACGTTTACAAATTGAGAAAAGCCCTATATGGATTGAAACAAGCTCCCCGGGCTTGGTATGAAAGACTTTCTTCATTTCTAGTGTCTAAGGGGTTTAAGAGAGGAACAATTGACCCTACTTTGTTCCTAAAATCTAAGATAAGGACATATTTGTTGCCCAAGTGTATTAGATGACATCATTTTTGGGTCAACAAATAATGACTTTCTACAAGAATTCATCAAATGTATGGAAGATGAATTTGAGATGAGTCTTGTAGGAGAGTTAACCTTCTTTCTAGGTCTTCAAGTTAAACAAACCAATGAAGAAACACATGTATTTCAAACTAAGTATGCTAGGGAAATGCTAAAGAAATTTGGCTTAGAAAATGCTAAGGTAGCATCTACACCTATAGGAACAAATGTGAAAATGGATAGTGACCTTGAAGGGAAAATGGTAGACTCTAAGCAATATAGGAGCATGATTGGTAGCCTACTATACCTAACCGCTAGTAGACCCGATATACTTTTTGCGGTAGGTATGTGTGTAAGGTACCAATCTTGTGCCAAAGAGTCCCATTTGATTGTAGTTAAGAGGATCCTAAGGTATGTTATAGGTACACTCAATGTCGGGCTTTGGTATCCTAGAACCCCTAATGTTGATCTTATTGGATACACCGACTCGAATTATGCAGGGTGTAAGCTAGATAGGAAGAGTACTAGTGGAGAGTGTCAATTCCTTGGATCTTCCTTAGTTAGTTGGAGTAGTAGGAAACAACCATGCGTTGCCCTATCAACAACGGAGGCGGAATATGTGGCAATGGGTGGGTGTGTTTCCCAACTCCTTTGGATCATGCACACTTTAGAAGATTATGAGTTACATTATTCCAAGGTCAAAGTCTTGTGTGATAATGTAAGCACAATCAATTTGACCAAAAACCCGGTTCACCACTCTAGAACAAAACAAATTGAAGTGAAACATCACTTCATTAGAGACCATGTGGCAAGGGGAGACATAGAATTACACTATGTTGAGTCCAAGTCAAACCTTGCCGACATTTTTACCAAGCCTTTTCCCGAATCGGAGTTTACATCTTTAAGAAGATGCCTTGGAATGTGTTTTGTAGAAGTATAGGATGAACCTTAGGGTAATAGATTGGGAAAGGTGTGCTTGATCCATTAGGGTGATACATTTGGTTCACTTGTGCTTGTGGCATAGTGTTGAATCATTAAAAGTATCAAAATATCAAAAATAGACCAACTATGGGGAAGGCAAGTGTTCAATCAATCGACACTTTGCCCAAAGATCATAGTTGGACATTTTTAAACCTTTGAAAATCATTTTATGTTTTATATGCTGTGCCATAAGTTTAAAAGATATATGATTGCAAAATCAAGTTGAGATTTTGATACAAAACTTAGTGTTTTTCAAGGATTTTGAGATTTTATCAAAAGTCAAGCATGTTTAAAATTTTATATGAACCGATATTTTTCCTTGATAGAGTATATCATTTCAAACATGCTTGTAAATTTTCATAATTTTTGAAATTTTCTGGAATTTTTGGGAGGTTGCTGAAATTCGGATCAGAAGCTGAAACTTGCCACTGACAGAGTATCAGTCGACTGCCCCATGGGCAATCGACTGGCATGCCTGTAATCAGATTCTGAGATTTTTTTTAAGAAATCCAAGTTTCTCTCATTTGATGCCACGGGTTAAGGTTGTTTGAGGCAATTGTTTTGATGGTGTCAAAGGGGGAGAATGGATGGTTTAAGTTAGAATTTTGACTTAAAATGAGTTGTTTAAGTTAGTTGTTTTAACTTAAATCTTGGATGATTAAAAATAGACGAAGACATGGGTTAAGGGGAAGGCTACCTCTTAGGTTTTGATATGTCTTACATTTTTAATTAATGTTGTTTAGTGTTAAGTTGAGCTTGAAACTTAACTTGGATCATGGGTAGAATTGAAAATGGGAAAAGACATGGATTAAGGGGGAGGATACCTCATAGGTCTTTGATATGTCTTATGCTTTTCAATTGCTACTACTTTTATTGTTATTGTTGACTGGTATTTTATTCTTAAACTTAAACATATTGTCACACATCAAAAAGGGGGAGATTGTTGAGGCAATCGACCCAAGAATGATCGGGAAGATTATGGTTTTGATGTGTGTGCCAATAAGTTTAAGGTTAGGGTGTCATATTGTATTTGATATATGTGTGATTGAGTTTGCAGGACTTAGAGAATCACACATGGAGAACATAACCGAGGGACGAGAGCCGAGGGAGGAGAGCTCCAAGGGCAAGCTGGGAAGTGGACTTCAAGGGCACACGTGAAGGGTGGCATGGAGGCAAGCCAAGGGAAGGCTTGTGTGCGCATCCGAGGGACAATAGCCAGAGGAAGAAGACTTCAAGGGGCAAGCCAAGGGAGCAGACCTGAAGGCACACGTGAAGGAGAAGGTTCGGAGTAGCTGTAACTGAGCTGAGAGGCAGGGCGGTCGACTAGCCAGAGGACAGTCGGTTGCCAAAACTCACAGAGAGTTTATAGCCTCGGACCAGTTGACTGCCCCAGGGGCAGTCAATTGGTAACACCCCAAAACTAGCCGTTGGCTGACATTTATTGCTAGACCAGTCGACTGCCCCAGGGGCAGTCGACTGGTGCGGGGTCTGGACAGCCTGCGAGGTTGTCCTGTTCTCTTATAAAAAGAGGACCTTTTTTGCACGTGAACGGTACGGTTTCGTACTGTAACGAAGTGATTGTTCGTGCATAGAGTCTTCTCATCTTCCTCTCTCTCTAATCATTGTATTCTGTAAAGAGGAAGATAACACCGTTGTAAAGGTTTTTCCACTTGAAGGAGACTTTTCATAGTAGAGGTGGAGTACGTGCGTGGATCCTTGGATTAGTCACCCATTTGGGTGGATACCAAATAAATTCCGGTGTTAGCATTGCTCTCTCTCGTTCTTTACATATTATTGTTTGTATTGCGCTAACTTCTATATAGAGAATTCAACGAAAAAGTACTATTCACCCCCCCTCTAGCAACGTCTTCGATCTATCACCAGGTGTCTGACCCATACATGGCGCCTAGGTTACCAGGCACCTGACTTCATTCAGGCGCTTGGTAGACCCTTTTCCCAGATTTCATGTTTTGTGTTCTGCTCTCATATCTTGCCTCTAACTCCAGTTACCTGCAAGACAACAAAACACACAAACGTATAAATAACCTTAGCCTTAACTTGGTTCTAACTTCGGATTTCTCGCGAAACCCTTGGTTGAACCGACGCCTATGTTCCCTTCTCGGGGAACGTGCCTTTCGCCTACTCCTCTTAGGAGCAGTTTTGCCAACCGGAGGCCGGTTGGACTTTTGCCTAGCTTCACCCCCCTCTATTGGTTCTCTCGATCCAACAAGTGGTATCAGAGTGGGGAAGTTCAAATTTGGTGCAACCACCAGTTTGAAAATTTTTTTTCGGATTTATTCTTATTTTTTTCGTTCGAATTTTTTTTCTAATATATTCTTCGTTCGAATTTCCTCTCGTTAATCGAGGTTGGTGCAACACCCCTCGATATTTTATTTTCCTTATCCAGCACTACTAATCCAAGACCAAGTCTTGGGACAAAGTTCGTTTCTTAGTTTTTTTCAGATACAATCCCTAATGGCCATGCAAGAAGGATTCAGCACCGCCAGACCTCCACTTTTCAGTGGAGAAGACTTTTCCTACTGGAAAAGTCGAATGGAGGTCCACCTGAAAACTCAGGTGGACATGTGGATAATCATCCAGTCCGGACTGGAGATTCCGAAGAACGCTGAAGGAGTACCGCAAACCTACTCAGAATGGGACAACGCTCTAAAGCGCAAAATTGAAGCCGATGCAAAGGCGACTCAAACCCTCCAATGCGGCTTAACAAAAGAGGAGCTGAACCGGGTGGGCCCCTTCAACAGTGCCAAGGAGCTGTGGGCAAAATTGATCGAGCTGTACGAAGGAACATCAGACACTCGCATCAGCAAGAGAGATCTGCACCTGAACAAACTATATACCATCAAGATGGCCGACAACGAAACAGCAGCCCAGCTTCACGCATGAATCCAAGAATTAATGAACGGTCTTCACACTATTGGTCACAGGGTCGAAAACCATGACCTAATAAGGTATGCCTTAAACGCTTTCCCTATAAACACCTTGTGGGCATCTATGGTAGATGCATACAAGGTCTCAAGGGATCTTTAAAAAATAAAATTAGATGAATTGTTTTCCGAATTAGAACTGCATGAACAAACTAACTGCAATTTGGCCGAGAAAGGTATTGCCTTTGTTACAGGAAAAACTAGAAGGTCAACAAAGAAGAAGCCACAACCTGAACCCGAGTCTAACTCAGACTCAGACTCAGAAGACGAAGAAGGAGATCGACCTAAGCTGGTCCGATTGGCCCGAAGCTACTATAAAGAATTGAAGAACCAAACCAACAGACGGAAAACAAACCGAAGAAAAGACGAACCAGCTGAACCCGCAAATGACAAAAACAAGCCCAACGTGACTTGCTACGAGTGCAAGAAAAAGGGCCACTACAAGACAGAGTGTCCGAACCTGAAGGAGACCAAGAAGACAAGAAAGAAAGCACTCCTAGCAACCTGGGACGAATCTTCCTCAAAAGAAGAAGAAGAAGCACCCCAGTCAAACCTACTAGCCCTGACCGCCTCAGAAGAAGTCGAGACCGAGTCAGAGTCAGAACAGGACGATGGCAGACTAACCTTTTCAGAAGACGGCGAAATCAAGGTAAGTGGTTTCAATAGAAGTCAGTTAAATGAACTTATTTCGTATCTTTCTCGAGATTTGGCGAAAGCCAAACTCCGAGTCGAATCCCTCCGACAGGAAGTAAAACTCCCGAAAGAGGGAGCTGACTCTAAACCCTTAACCGAGAAAGTTCAAGAAGGAACTCCTACTCAAGTTGAAAAACTTGAGAAAGAGAACTCCTCCCTGAAAACTCAGGTTAAGGATCTTAGAGCTTCTTTAGAACGATTCACTTCTGGTTCCAAGGGTCTTGACATGATTCTTGGAAAACAGAAGTCCGTTCTAAATCGATCCGGACTTGGCTATAAAACCAAATCCCGACAAAGATTTTACTTTGCTGTACTGAATCAGTCCAGAAGTAAAGTTCAGGCATGGGTACCTAAACTGTACCTGAACAAACCAACTGGATCAAATCAGTATTGGATCCCCAAGGACAAGATTCACATCTTGCCTAATCATTACCGTGGCTTTAGTCCAGGGGGAGCCAAATTAAAAACTATATTTATTGTTAAATAGAATTTAATTCTTGCAATTTGCTTGATTGATTGTTTATTTAAATTTCTGCAATTTACCATGCTTAGACTTAGGAATGGTTAGTATAAGGACTGAACAAACTTAACTGAAACTTGACAACATAGTATTGGGTGGAGGTGAGATGATAGTACGTTAGGGAAACCAATTCTAATAAGATCAAGTACACTTGGTCTCTTTAGACTGGTGAAACTAGCCGAAGCTACCGATCTAAAACCCAAACTAGTTAGACCAGAACTTTTCAAAGATTAATTTTGAAAATGAAATTTCATTAAACGGCTTTGTCAAGGAAAGGGTTGATGATCCAATAAGGCTACGACCAAAGAAGGCCTAGTGCCTCGCCAAGACCTGGAAGCTAATTTCTGAATTTCAAATTCAAATTACTTTTTGTCAAATTCAAATCTAACACAAATTTTCAGTTAAGTATAGATTCAAACATTTCCTTTCAAAATAAATTTAACTGTTTTCAAAAATTAATTTTACAAAATAATTTTACTTATCAAAACCGGTCTCACAAAACTTATAAAGCTAACGTGATTGAAAACACTAGATTGGGTGAGACAGTAGGATTAAGACTCAATTGTAAATTCTTTAATGCCTATATTATGAGTTAATCATGTAGTTCAGATCATAGTCAAACCATGGTCAACATGGTCAAACCATGGTCAACATGGTCAAACCATGGTCAACATGGTCAAACCATGGTCAACACGGTCAAACCATGGTCAACTTTGTCAAAACCACAGTCAAAGCAGTCAAATCAATTCAAACCATAGTCAAACCAATTAAACCATGATCAAACAATGACAAGACATAAAATTTGTCTTTTCCTATACAACTCCGGGCGCCCGTGACTCCTCGGGCGCCCCCCCATGCCTTTTCCTTCCCTCGAGGCAAAAAGCTGCCTCTAACCATTGACCAGGGCGCCCGGAATCATGCGGGCGCCCCCATCACAGTCAATGCAGCAAAAGCTGCAAACACATCCTGATCCAGGCGCCCGGAGCACTCCGGGCGCCCCCATCCAGCCCCAGTCTCTGCCAAAGGCAGAAACCACTGACCCGGGAGCCCGGGAGCTCCCGGGCGCCGGAGCTCCCGGGCGCCCCCATTGAAATGCCTATATAAGGGCATCCGAACCTCCTCCTCTTCCCACACCAAAAACCAACTTCCTTCCTCACTTCCTTCCTTCCAAGAAGATCAAGTGACACTTGTGCTTCCCCAATCTCACCATGCCTCCCCGGTATGATTTATCTTATGCATTTAAATTTATTTTCTTAAATTCTTTAATGCATTTAGAATTATTCTCTTCTTATACCTCTTAACTTAGAAAACGCCGAGCAAACCAAGCGAACCCCGGTGCCGAACCGAGTCCCGACCCTAGGTTCCCTACTCTAGAATTATATAATAAGTTTGCTCAAACCATTTACAAGCCTATTAAGACAAGCTATCTTAATAGACATTTCTTTACCCAATCATGCCCCTTAGCCATGAATATTATAAACTTCTATCAATTAGATAATCTTGTCTTCTGCACTCATACCATTAATAAATCCTTATGTGCAGAATTCTACAATAACATAGTTCGACAAGATAATCTCATGTTTTACACTACTGTTCAAGGGATACCTCTGTCTATCACCCCTACTTTGCTGAACCGATTCCTTGGACTGCGACCCTCCCAGTCCACATTTTGCTGCTATCCACCTAGGAATCCTCCATTTGATCCTCCCTACTCTCACATTACCTTAGACACTATCCACTCCTATTTCTATAAGGAAGTTAGACTCCCCGCAAATAGACGATTCCAAGCCGTTGACCTTCAGGCACAGGACTATGCCCTGTACAGAGTCCTGGTCCACTGTATCTTACCACTCTCCACTAGAGATCTCGGGACCATGCGACCCTTTCATGCCTTCCTTCTGTATGCCCTAGTCCATCACCTTGACATTGACATTGGACTACACATGTTTCATACTATTCTGCATGCGTCCAGTGTTACGACCCAGGGACGAGTGCGCACTCCATTCTGCCACATCATCACCTCTCTCCTTCATCACCACGGTCGTGACATTACCGTGGGTGAAATAACCGCTATGACCGACTTTGATGAAATAGGATTTAGGAACTTCTCGTTAGCGGGTCTAGAGGTATCGGCCACCGGGGTTCTGAGTTGGAGACGACAGCAGGCCGGGGCTCCGATCGACTCAGACGAGGAGGTAGACGTTGACGTTGGAGATATAGCGGCAGCAGCCCGAGCACACATAGACGAGCCCGCTCCACCGACACTCTACGAGAGAGTGACACATTTGGAGACACAGGTCCAGAGTCTCCGAGAGGAAGTGGAGGCAAACCACGATGAAGGAATGACAACAAATCTAGGATACTACACCGATTACATGAGCGCCCTTAGAGCTGAGAGGGAGGCTAGAGATGCACAGTATCACGAGATGATGACCCTCTTTCGATCCTGGCAGCCTGGCTCCTCTGATCATCCTGGTCCCTCATCCTAGATTTGCTTAGCATTGTACCAGTAACTATTTGACTGCCCCTACTCAGTAGGGTTGACTTATGCCTGACTTGTATGACTGTGTTGAATTTTGAGTACTTGTTCTGTTCTATTTGACTAGCTAACTTATGAAAATGAGTACTTGTTCTGTCCTATTTGATCGACAGTTAGGATTGTGCTCTGTAGAATAGGTTAACTTTACTTTTTAATTTCTTACTGCTTTACTTGATTTAAAAATCAGTTTCTAAAAGAATTTGAAAAACTGTTTTACTTAATTTCAAAATCAGTTTTTTAAAAAAAAATTTCTTTCGACTTAGTTTTATTTCAAATCTACCCCCTTTCAAAACTAGGGCTTTTTCGCAAATGGACTTAGCCTAGGCCCTAACCCTAGAACTGCATGCACCTATAGATTTAGAAGCCAGCATCTCACAAGCACCTTAGGGTACTTTTGATTGATAACCTAGAAAGGGTTGAGATGCTTAGGTCTTTGCCTTAATTCAAGATGCTTTAAGTCAGTGCATCTGCAGTAATTGGGGTACTAAATACAACTTACACAGTAATCAAGTTAAGTGTCAAGTTTAGAAAATCTAACTTGAACAAAACACTTAATTTGACTAACCCTAGCAAAAACTACTGTTTATAACAGTTAGTAAGTAGCTAATTGGGTTAGACAGGTCCCTACAAGAGAAAATTAACTGATTTGGTTTAAGTCTTATCATGAATTGGTTCAGTACAGCAAAATCATGTAAATATTTTTTATGAAAGTTATTTCCTTTATGCAATTTAATTT
The DNA here is from genome assembly GCA_024364735.1 of Boesenbergia rotunda. Classification (NCBI taxonomy): domain Eukaryota; kingdom Viridiplantae; phylum Streptophyta; class Magnoliopsida; order Zingiberales; family Zingiberaceae; genus Boesenbergia; species Boesenbergia rotunda. The sequence continues at coordinate 355,029 of JAGFNQ010006298.1, forward strand.
CTGCTATATTTATCTATTTTTGATATATGGCAAAGGGGGAGAGATAAGAAAGGAGAGAATTTAAAATTTTTTTAAAAAATCTATCCTTTATTCAAAAAGTACTTAACTAAGCTTTTCTAAAGTACTAAGTTTTTTAAAGTACTAAGTTTTTCAAAGTACTAAAGCACTAAGTTCTTCTTACTTAAACTCTTCAAAGTACTTAAGCTTGTCAAAATGTTCTTACTTAAGATTGTCAAAACCTTTTTACTTTTCAAAACTTTTCAAAAGTACTTAAGTTTTTTCAGAAATACTTAAGCTTTTCAGAAGTACTTAGGTTTGTTAACTTCACGAAGTACTTTAAAACTTGAAGTTTTCAAAACTTTTTGAAAGTACCATGAACTTAAAACTCTCAAATTGTTGGTACTCAAACTAAAGTTTTAAAATCCTTCTTAAACTTAAATTTTCAAAGTTGTCTAAATAAACTTAAGCTTTCAAAATTTACTAAGTATTTGAACTCAAAAATTCTCTACAAGTATAATTTTTTTTTTAATTTTCTAAGTAAAAATCCAAACTTTAAACTTAGAACTTAGTGTCGAAAACCCCACGAATTTTTGAAAAATCTAGGGGGAGAATCCTTCCAGGGGGAGGGAACAAAAGGTAATTTTTGAATGCCTTGATTAAACTTAACTTTTTGAACCAGGGTTGCCATAAATCAAAAAGGGGGAGATTGTTGGTGCAGAAAGCACCCAAGTCGAACCTGAGTTTTGATAATGGCAACAGGGCTCAAAAGTTAAGTCTTACTTGCTTTCTAACATGTCACTCTAGTGTGCAGGGTAAAAAGCCCTAGCGAAGGACTGCTAGGCACTGACGAAGGAATGCCAGGGTAAAAAGCCCTAGCGAAGGACTGCTAGGCATTGGCGAAGGAATGCCAGGGTAAAAAGCCCTAGCGAAGGACTGCTAGGCACTGGCGAAGGAATGCCAGGGTACTGAAGCCCTAGCGAAGGATTGCTAGGCGCTAGGCGAAGGATAGCTTGGGACTGAAGCCCTAGCTAAGGAATGCTAGACACGTGGGGGGGGGGCGCCCCCGACGTTCCGGGCGCCCCCAGGGCCTATAAAAGGGCCCTCGACCCCGAGGCTTCCGACAACACTTCATTCAATGCTTCTACGCTCTTCTTCTCCCGCGCTATGCTCCGGAAACCTCCCAACTCGAGCCGACGACGTCCCTCCGCTCCGAAAAGTCAATCTACATTGGACGTCGGTAACAAAGAGCAATTTCCTTTTTGTGTTTACGATACTGCAATTGTAATATTGATTTGTAAACCGTTTTGCGAAAATATAGAATTGCTCGCAGTAAACGGTCAACGACCGTGGGCCTTGGAGTAGGAGTCGACCTAGGCTCCGAACCAAGTAAAAATATCTGTGTTCGCGTGTTTTTGTTTTTAATCTTTCGCTGTGCAATTTCTCTATCTCAAATCCGAACGCTTTCCGATATTCACCCCCCCCCCCTCTATCGGTTCTCTCGATCCAACATCACTAACTTAAGCATATTGTTAGACATTGAAACACTAGAGGAGGACATTACTGATGCATCTTGCACCAACACATTCAACACAGTATTAATGATGTTATCAAAAAAATTTTTCTCAATATGCATAACATCCAAATTATGTCGAATGAGTAAATATTTCCAATATGGAAGCTCCCAAAAAATACTTCTTTTCTTCCAACCACATTTGTTGACTCTAACAATGTACTTGTTGATATCATCTGAACCATCCTGATATACTAGTAGAAATTCATAACTAACAATTTCATTTAACATTTTTTTGCTTGACATCCCAACTGGGGATAGTTTCCTAACCACTTCATTCCTTTTGAATTTTTTCTTATTTCTTCTGAACGAATGATCAAGAGGTAAAAATTTCTGATGATTATCAAACCAAGAAATCTTTCCACTGCAAGGCAAAGAAATGCATCTGACTGACTCATAAAATGTGGGCATGCTAACTTTCCAGCCGTGCTCCATCCTGATAACATTGAGTATGCAGGAAAATCACTAATGGTCTATAACAATGCTGCATGCATTATAAAGTTTGATTCACTTGCGATGTCATACGTCTCTGAACCTATATTCCATAAATGATTCAGCTCAGCAATCAAAGGTTGCAAAAATACATCTATTTGCCCTTTTGGATTATGAGGACCTAGAATTGGCACAGCAAGAAATATTAATTCATCTTTCATGCACATCCATGGTAGTAAGTTATATGGAGTTAAGATAACTGGCCATGATGAATATTGTTGTCCATAACTTCCAAATGGCTGAAAATCATCTGCAGAAAGTCCAAGTCTTACACTACGTGGTTCCATAGCAAAGGAAGAAAATATTGAATCTAAATGTTTCTATGCAGGGGAATCACAAGGATGACACATAATGTCTCCATCATGTCCATGATTTTGATGCCAGATCATATGACTTACTGTTGCTGCTGATGCATACAAACGTTGGAGTCTAGCAGTCAAAGGAAAATAATACATGACTTTGTAAGGAATATTTTTCTTCTTCTTCTGATTTACCATGCGAGTACTATGCTTGTAACGAGGATGATTACGAGGATGATTACACATTTTACATTCCATCAACTCACTATCTTCGTTCCAATAGATCATGCAATTATTGACACAATAATATATCTTCTCAACTGGCAAACCCAAGTCTCTAATTAGTTTTTTAGTGTTGTAGAAACTATCAGTCATGCAATTATCTGTTGAAAGCAACTCTGACATAAGTTGACATATGTCATCATAACATCGTTCTGAGAAATGATGTTCCACCTTCATATTCAATAATCTTGAAGTAGCAGACAATTAAGAATGACTAGAAGGAATACCTTCCCATACTTCTCTTTCACTAGCCATTAATATGTCATACATTTTTTGAACTTCAGAAGTAGGTACTTGATCTACATTTGATTGATCAAATGCATTCATTGCATCGTAAACCATTGATTGCATTGCATTAGCAGGCCAATGTCTCTGTACCAATTGAGTTCGATGATAAAGCAACAGAAGGTCCAACAAATTCATATACATACGACTCTCCATGACAATACCAGTTGTAATAATTTGGAAAAAACTCATACTTATAGATATGAGTTTTCACTATATCCTCATCACGGAAAGTTATATTTCTACATCTGTGTTGATTACATGGACACTTTAACTCGGTGTCATTCAAACACTCAGGATGACACTTTACAATGTTCACAAATTCTTCCACTCCAGTAAAAAATTCTTCACGGATAAATCCATTATCTAACCTATTATACATCCATGCCTTGTTTGGATACATTGTATCTGAATTATCAACTATAAATAAAAATCCATTATCAACCACAAATAACAATCTAAATTATCCAATTTTGTTTCTAATTAATCAAACACAGATTAATATCCTAACTTTCAAAAATTAATTAAGATACTACCAAATTAATTAAATACAATTTAATCTAATTTAGATCCTAAATTACTATTGAATTAATCAAACAAATATTAATCAACCAAAATTATTCTAATTAATTAAACAAGATATATTAGTCTAATAATCAAATAAAATTATTCTAATTAATCAAACAAGACATATTATGATCCATAATCAAATTTCATATTGATCTTATACTAATGAATTAATCAATCAATTAATTAATCAATTAAGGTTGGCCGCTGGCAGCAGCTGCGGCAGCTGCGCCTACCGACAGTTGGGGTCGGCTGCTGCCGCAGCAGGCCGCACGTGTCCGTAACTGCCCGCGCCTGGCCCTGCCTGGCCGGGGCTGCCGAAATGAGAAGGTCACGCCACAGAAGCAGAAAACAAGTCGAAGGAAGAGCGTAGGAAAACCTAATATAGCGTACCTGTGATCGAAGGAGGGTTCGCCGGAGGAGAAGTGCCGGGGATGACGGAGAAGCGATGGAGACGAGAGAGAGGAAGAACTGATTGTGCTGACGCGGGGGGGGGGGGCCGAGTCCGCAATTTTAACCTAATTTTGCGATGGAAGTAACTTGTCCATCGCTAATAGTGACGGGTTTGACCAATTCCGTCGCTATCATTAGGGTTTTGACTTGTATCGCAATATTAGCGACGGATAATTTATATCCATCGCTATTCAATGAAATTTTTGTAGTGTTAACTCGGTGTCATTCAAACACTTAGGATGAGATTTTGTAAAATTCACAAATTCTTCAACACCAACAAAAACTTTTTCAATAATAAATACATTTTCTAACTTATTGTACATTCATGTCTTGTTCATATATATATTGTATCTTAATGAGAATAAAATATTTAATATGGTTAATCATGTGAAATCAACCATAATTAAACTTAAATCATTTAGGTCTCATGAAACTAAACATGCTCTTCCTAAACGATATTGCACGTAATTAAATCTTAAACAAAATAAAACATTCCCACCATAGTGCAAAAATTCCTACCCAAACCTTAAATTCTGAATCAAGTTAATGTAAGCACTACAGGTTGGTTTTGATATGGTCAACTGAGTCAAGTTAGGTCCTGTTAGTTTTTAATCTCTGTATCTAAGTGTGTAGGAGCTTTGGAGCATAGGAAGTCGACCGAAAGACGCAGCGGTCGAGAAGGATGACATGGGAAAGGAGCCGACGGGCTCGGTGCATCCGAGGGACGTGAAGGTCTACGGAAGAGTACGCCAATGGAGCGAGAAAGACGCGCGTGGCATCCGAGGGACAAGAAGCCGTGAGAAAGCTCGCTCGAGGAGAAGGCCGGAGGAGGGTTCTGGTGAGCCTGACTCTGGAAGGCCCAAAAATCACCTAAGAAGTGTAGGACCGGTGCCGTCAATAGAGGGGGGGGTGAATATCGACCGTAAAATCTTCGTGGAAATTAGTAAACTTTCTATCGTTCTAAAATCAGAGTTAGTAGCACAGCGGAAAGTAAAACAGAAAAAATAAAAGAAATAACAACACAACAGACACGCAGGATTTATTTACTTGGTTCCCGACCCCCCTGGGTCAGTACGTCCAAGGCCTATGTACTCGGCGTGAGTCCACTATTGGTCTCCTTTTCGAAATTTCTGAAGGCGGAGAAAACCCGTCTTATAGTGCAGAAGTTACAATGAAAAAGATATGAAATTAAGTGCAAAATAATAAAAAGCAAACCAAACAATTAAGGTCGAAGCCTCGACCGAACTGGACCTCCGAAGTGCCGCGCACTTCCTCCTGGAGCCTCCCGGTCACAGAACCTCGTCTTTAGCACTTTGTCGTCTGTCAGAATGCTCAGAATCATTCTAGAAAGTTGTGTTTGAAGCTGAGGGGTCGAAGCCCCTTTTATAGGCTTCAAACGGGCGCCTGTGATGATGGGGGCACCCCTATAGACTTGGTCAAACTTTATCCCCGCGCCGAACTCGTCGCAGCTGATAAAACCTTTGACCAGGGTGCCCCGAACCTCTCAGGCGCCTGAATGAAAGCTTATCTCTGTTTCGAACTCGAAACTGTAAATACAATTTTCAACTTGGGCGCCTGTATCATCCTGAGCGCCTGAATGGAAGCCTATTCTGTTTTCTTCACGAAACTGCCATTTCCTTCTTTGACCTGGGCGCCTGGATCCTATTGGGCGCCTGGCTTCACAGCTTCCAGCCCAAAACTGGTTTGTGTTCTTTGATCTGGGCACCCCTATTGATGGGGGCGCTTGTTTTGGCTGGTTTCCAACCCAGTTTGCCTGCTTTGTCTTCGATTCTCGGTACCTGTAGTATACACAAATACAAAGCAAATATACACACAATATTAACCTTAAGGACTTAGTTCTGACTTTGGATTTCCACGAAACCCTACGTCGAACCGACGCAAGTTCTCACCCCTGAGAATGCGCCTTTCACCTACTCCATTCAAGAGACGGTTGCCACCCAGTCCTTCGGGTGGACCGTTGCTTAGCTTCCGATACTCTCGGATCTCGAGACGTCCGAACCCCAATCCGTCTCTACTTCTGTCCTTAGTCATCGCTCAGCTAAGTTGCTCAGTCCCTCAGACCAAGACTTCATGCCCAAACCCTAAGTCCAGGACTTCGGTGCCCAACCCTCGGTCAGGTCTTCGTGCCCAATTCCTCGAACCAGGTCTTCGGTTCCCAGCCCTCGGCCAGGTTTTAGTGCCCAATTCATAGAACCAGGACTTCGTGCCTAGTGTTCCTAGGACTTTTCCTGCACACTTGAGTAACATCGTTAGAGCACCAATAATACTTAACTTTGAACCCTTTGTAGGACCGGTGCCGTCGATAGAGGGGGGGTGAATATCGACCATTGAAAATTCTCCAGAAACTTTCATAAAACTTTGGATCGTTCTAGACTTAGAGCGTTAGTAGCACAGCGGAAAAGTAAATAAAAATAAAAAAGCAATACAAGGGACACAGTGGGATTTATTTACTTGGTTCCCCAACCCCCCAGGGTCAGTATGTCCAAGGCCTATGTACTCGGCGTGAGTCCACTATTGGTCTCCTTTTCGAATTTCCGGAGGCAGAGAAAACCCGTCTTATAGTGTATAGTTACAAGCAACAATATTGAAAGTTAAGTACTGAATAAATAAAAGCAAACCGAACAAGAATCTGAAACTCGGCCGATCTGGACCTCCGAAGTGCCGCGTACTTCCTCCTAGAGCCTCCCGGTTGTAGAGCCTCATCTTTAGTGCGTTATCGTCAGTCAGAATGATCAGAATCGCTCTTAGCAGTTGTGTTTGAAGCAGAGGGGTCGAAGCCCCTTTTATAGGCTTCCTACGGGCGCCCTGGACGTTGGGGGCGCCCCGATAAACTCAGTCAAACCTTATCCCTGCGCCGACCTCGCCGCAGCTGATAAAACCTTTGACCAGGGTGCCCCGGACCTCTTGGACGCCTAGCTTGAGCCCAGTCAACGCTAATCTCCTGCTTCGAACTCGCAGCAGCAAAACAGCTTTGAACCCGGGCGCCCCGAACCTCCCGGGCGCCCCGCTTGAAGCCTATTTTGCCTACCACACAAAATACTGCTTTTCCTTCTTTAGCTTGGGTGCCCCCACTGATGGGGGCGCCCTGGATGCATGGGGGCGCCCCCACTGATGGGGGCGCCTGGCCTCAAGGTTTCCAGCCCAGATTTTTTGCTTGCTTTGTCTTCCAATCTTGGTACCTGCAAGATACACAAACACAAAGCACATATACATACAATATTAGGTTTAAGGACTTGGTTCGGACTTCGGATTTGTACGAAACCCTAGGTCGAACCGACGCAAGTTCTCACCCCTGAGAACACGCCTTCCACCTACTCCTTTCAGGAGCCGGTTGCCACCCAGTCCTTCGGGTGGACTTTTGCTTAGCCTCCGATTACTCCGGACCTCGAGACACCCGAACCCCGACCCGTCTCTACTTCTGTCCTTAGTCATCGCTCAGCTAAGTTGCTCAGTCCCTCGAACCAAGACTCCGTGCCCAAACCCTAGGTCCAGGACTTAGGTGCCCAACCCTCGGCCAGGTCTTCGTGCCCAATTCCCCGAACCAGGTCTTTGGTGCCCACCCTCGGCCAGGTCTTCTTGCCCAGTCCCCGACCAGGACTTAGTACCCACTTTCCGAGCAGGTCTTCGGTGCCCAGGCCTTTGCCAGGACTTAGTGCCCAATCCTCGATCAGGACTTAGTGCTCAATTCCCTGAACCAGGACTTATTGCCTAGGTTTACTAGGACTTCCTTCCACTTTGGTTACTCCTCTCTTAAATCCCCTTTGTCTGTTTAATGTGTCACTGACTTAAGCAAATTGTCAAACATTAAAACACTTAAAGGAGAACATTATTGATGCAACTTGCACCAACAATCTCTCCCTTTTTGATGTTTGACAATAACTTAAATTTGATTGGTTGAAGGGGCTAACTTACTATCCTTGGGATCAAACTAAAAAATGACCTTAGTTTTGAAAATATATTTTTGATTCTCTGGGAATTCTCTCCCATTTTGAAAAACATTTTGATTAAATGGTCCTTTGGTAAGAATCAAAAAAAAATTTCTAACTTAAGCACACCTCTCCCCCTTCGTCATACATAAAAAAAAACCACCAGAAATACTTGCGCCAACAATGAGAATATTTGGTTCTTTTTGAAAATACTTAGTATAAATTTTTGAAGGCATAGCATAAAACTCAGCATTTACGTATTTTGATCTTAGAAAACTTAAACAATATTGCATTTGAGAAAAATACCGTATTTTTGAAAGAATACTGTGAGTTTTGAAAGGTGCAAGTACTTTGAAAGATCTGATGCATTTTTGAAAGATATTTTGAAAAATATAAGTTTTTCTGAAAAATATTATACATATTTTGCAAGTACTAACTATTTTCGAAAAAGATTAGACTTTGAAAAATATAAGTAATTTTTGAAAAGTATTATGCATTTTGAAAACATAATATTTTACTTGACTTGGTTTCTTTTCCAGTCTGACACAGTCCTAGGAAATCTTGTTAACTACAAGGACATTTTCCTAAGTGTCCTGAAAAATTTTCAAACTCAAGTAAATATAAAAATAATTTCATAAGTCACATAACTTCTAAAAAATAGAATAATAGGATGTAAGTATATTTTGAAAAATGTATAAATTTTTGAAGTCATAATACTTGATTTCAGTCTGACATTTATCTTCCAGTCTGACATAATCATAGGAAACCTTGTTGACTACAAGGACATTTTCCTAAGTGTCCTAGAAGATTTTCCAACCTCAAGATAAACATTATTTCAAATTGATCAAAACCAAATGAAATTTTGAAAATACTAGTATTTTTTAAAAAATGATAGTATTTCGAAAGAATACTTATGTTTTTAGCATGATTTGAAAATACTGCGCATGAAATCATTTGAAATATTCAATAATTCTTTTAATTTGATCTCCCCCTAAACTTGACCCAGTCCTGGGAAGCTTGTTGACCACAAGTACTCTTCCTCTGAGTCTTAAGGTTTGATTCAAATCAAAGGAATTATCTAATAATTTCAAAACAATTAACTACACAAAAAAACTTTTTCAGAAGTTTGATTTAGACTCCCCCTAAATTTGACACATCCTAGGAGTCCTTGTAGATTATGAAGTGGACCTTCCTCTGTGTCATTAGGGTTTATCAAAATCAAACAAGACAAAGCACACTCTTGGAATGTATTTTGAAATTTTGAAACATATTTTGAAATTAAGGTATTTTATCCGACATAGTTTTTGAAAAACATAAGTAATAGTGTTTAAAGCCCAGTTTTCGAAAACCGTTTTAAAAGACAGTGGTTTTTCAAGGATAATTTTTGAAAACGAATAAACCACTCCCCCTGTACCTAACATCGTTTGACTCTATCTAAGTGCCTTAAGGAACTTTAGTGTTGTCCTAAGAGGCTTGTGTCTAATTGAGTGAGTCAAACAATTTTTGAAAAGATATACTTTTGAAAAATGTATAATATGTATAATCAATCAGACAAGCATGAATTCCATAAAAATATTATTATGTTGAAGTACTATTTTGAAAAAATATTTTTAGGAAAATATTCTAACAATTTTGAAAAATAATTTTGAAAAATATTTTTCAATTCATTAGTCCTTAACATCTCACCCATTTTAGATGTATCAATACAACAAGCATGGTTGTCTTATAGGTGTATTGTAAGATGCTTGAATCATTTTTCTTAATTTATTATTAACTCTAAGATTTAATTGAAGCTTGTGTTAGATTTGAATTTGACACGAAGTAACTTGAATTTAAATTTCAAAAATTGGCTTCCAGGTCTTGGCGAGGCACTAGGCCTTCTTTGGCCGTAACCTTATTGGATCATCAACCCTTTCCTTGACAAAGCCTTTTAATGAAATTTCATTTTTAAAATTACTTTTTGAAAAATTCTGGTCTAACTAGTTTGGGTCTTGGATCGGTAGCTTCGGCTAGTTTCACCAGTCTAAAGAGACCAAGTAGTGTATACTTGACCTTATTAGAAGAGGCTTCCCTAACGTACTATCATCTCACCGCCACCCAATACTAGGTTGATCAAGTTTCAATTATTCTTTTTCCTATAGCTGTTCTAATATATGCATAAAATTTAAATATGAATGACATGCCATATATTTAAAAGAAGTACCAAATGCATGGCATGACAATTATGCATGAGTCAAACAATTCAAATCATTTTATTTAAGTTTCTAAAAATGTATCAAATTCTCGATTTGATACATGTCGTGTGAACCCGTGAATATGCCAACCCACTTTGACATATTTAATGTTATTAATTTTAATTGTTACAGTTTGGGTAAAATTTTGTTTCAGTTTGAGTTTAAGTTATTTAAGATTTTAGTTGGATTCAGGTTAATTAAGAATTAATTGAAGTTGAATTAATTAGAAATTAATTGATGTTGAATTAATTTAAGTTTGAATTGATTAAGATTTAAATTGAATTTAATTGATTCAATTAAGATTTAATTGAGTTTAATTGATTTAATTAAATTTATTTGACTTAATTTAAGTTTGAATTAGTTAAAATCTAATTGAATTAATTTTAAGTTTGAATTAATTAATATTTAATTTATTTGAATTAATTTAAGTTAAATTAATTAAGATTTAATTTGAAATAATTTAATTTGAATTTAATTAAACTTGAATTTAATTTAATTTGAATTTAATTTACTTTGAATTTAATTTAATTTGAAGTTGATTTAATTTGAACTTAATTTAATTTGAATTTAATTTAATTTAATTTGAATTTAATTTATTTTGAATTTAATTTATTTTGAATTAATTTGAATTTTTTAATTAATTTGAATTTAATTTGAATTAATTTGATTTGAATTAATTTGAATTTAATTTAATTTGAATTTAATTTAGTTTGAATTTAATTTAATTTGAATTTAATTTAATTTGAATTAATTTGAATTTTTTAATTAATTTGAATTTAATTTAATTTTAATTTAATTTAATTTGAATTAATTTGATTTGAATTAATTTGAATTTAATTTAATTTGTATTTAATTTAATTTGAATTAATTTGAATTTAATTTAATTTGAATTTAATTTAATTTCAATTAATTTGAATTTAATTTAATTTTAATTAATTTGAATTTTTTAATTAATTTGAATTTATTTGAATTTATTTGAATTTTTTAATTAATTTGAATTTATTTGAATTAATTTGAATTTTTTGATTTAATTTGAATTTTTTGAATTAATTTGAATTTTTTTGAATTAATTTTAATTTATTGAATTAATTCAGATTTGAATAATTAAGGTTGAAATGATTAATTAATAATTGTGGGTTTAAATTCATCATTTTCATTATTTCAAAAATTTCTTCTTCATCTTTATCTATCTTTTCAAGGTTTTCTAATAATTTTGATTTATTTGAATCTTTTTAAACTTTATTAATTATGACCTTTATCTTAGATAGTTCCATATCCTCCTCATCCTCAAAATTATATCTTTTAGTATCCTCAAAATAGGAGGAGTAATTTGGGTAATAATTTTCAAGATTATCTATAATTAAGTTATTATCTTGGAGAATTTCATCTTCATTATCCTCAAGATTTTTAATAAAATCATTTTTATCCTCAAAAATAATTTCAGGATTATCTCCAGAATTAACTTCAGATACATCTTCAATATTTTCAAGAAATTCAAAATTAATCTCTAGATTATCCTTAAGATTTTCAGAATTAATTTTTGGATTATCCTTAAGATTTTTAATCTCGAATTCATAGTTATACAACGGATTTTCAAATTTGAATTCATAATTATCTAAAGGATTTTCAGATTTAGAATTATCCTTAAGACTTTTGAATTCAGATTTATCCTTAGAATTTAATTTATCTGAATTAAAATTATCAGAATTAACATTATTAGAATTAAAGTTATCATAATTTATTTTAGAAATTTCTAAATTAATGTTCTGAATTAAATAATTAATTTCAGATATTTTAGTCATATCTGCATTTTCTAATTTGTCATGCAAGATATTAATTTTACTATGCAGTAAATCTAATTTATCCGAAAAATTAACTAAATTATCTAAAGACAGTGCAAGAATTTTGAAACTTTTCAGAACGTAAATTTTATGTACCTTTATCGGACATTTGTTCTTGTAGTGTCCGTATTTTCCGCACTTGAAGCTTTGTATGTGATCTTTGTTTTTCCGGACTCCTGGCGCTGGTGCATGCCCCCTTTGCCGCCGGTGGTGTAAACCGAGTCTTACGAGTAGGGCACTGATTTTTATAGTGCTCTCTCTCCCTGCACGTTAAACAAATAATATGGAACTTAAAAATGGACATTAAAAAAAATTATACCTGATTCACCCCTGGGCTCCCCCTCAACTCCTGGCGTCGTTGCTCCGTCGGCGGTTAGTCCGGTGAAGAGCGGCTCGGCTCTGATACAACTTGTAGGACCGGTGCCGTTGATAGAGGGGGGGGTGAATATCGACCGTTGAAAATTCTCCGGAAACTTTCGTAAAACTTTGGATCGTTCTAGACATAGAGCGTTAGTAGCACAGCGGAAAAGTAAATAAAAATAAAAAAGCAATACAAGGGACATGACGAGATTTATTTACTTGGTTCCCAACCCCCCAGGGTCAGTACGTCCAAGGCCTATGTACTTGGCGTGAGTCCACTATTGGTCTCCTTTCCGGAATTTTCGGAGGCGGAGAAAACCCGTCTTACAGTGTATAGTTACAAGCAACAATATTGAAAGTTAAGTACTGAACAAATAAAAGCAAACCGAACAAGAATCTGAAACTCGGCCGATCTTGACCTCCGAAGTGCCGCGCACTTCCTCCTGGAGCCTCCCGATCGTAGAGCCTCGTCTTTAGTGCGTTGTCGTCGGTTAGAATGATCAGAATCGCTCTTAGCAGTTGTGTTTGAAGCAGAGGGGTCAAAGCCCCTTTTATAGGCTTCCTACGGGCGCCCTGGACGTTGGGGGCGCCCTGATAAACTCGGTCAAACCTTATCCCTGCGCCGACCTCGCCGCAGCTGATAAAACCTTTGACCAGAGTGCCCCGGACCTCCTGGGCGCCTAGCTTGAGCCCAGTCAACGCTAATCTCCTGCTTCGAACTCGCAGCAGCAAAACAGATTTGAACCCGGGCGCCCCGGACCTCCCGGGCGCCCCGCTTGAAGCCTATTCTGCCTACCACACAAAACACTGCTTTTCCTTCTTTAGCTTGGGCGCCCCCACTGATGGGGGCGCCCTGGATGCATGGGGGCACCCCCACTGATGGGGGCGCTTGGCCTCAAGGTTTCCAGCCCAGATTTTTTGCTTGCTTTGTCTTCCAATCTTGGTACCTGCAAGATACACAAACACAAAACACATATACATACAATATTAGGCCTAAGGACTTGGTTCGGACTTCGGATTTGCACGAAACCCTAGGTCGAACCGACGCAAGTTCTCACCCCCGAGAACGCGCCTTCCACCTACTCCTTTCAAGAGCCGGTTGCCACCCAGTCCTTCGGGTGGACTTTTGCTTAGCCTCCGATTACTCCGGACCTCGAGCTGCCCGAACCCCGACCCGTCTCTACTTTTGTCCTTTGTCATCGCTCAGCTAAGTTGCTCAGTCCCTCGGACCAAGACTCCGTGCCCAAACCCTAGGTCCAGGACTTAGGTGCCCAACCCTCGGCCAGGTCTTTGTGCCCAATTCCCCGAACCAGGTCTTCGGTGCCCAACCCTCGGCCAGGTCTTCTTGCCCAGTCCCCGACCAGGACTTAGTGCCCACCTTTTGAGCAGGTCTTCAGTGCCCAGCCCTTTGCCAGGACTTAGTGCCCAATCCTCGATCAGGACTTAGTGCCCAATTCCCTGAACCAGGACTTATTGCCTAGGTTTACTAGGACTTCCTTCCACTTTGGTTACTCCTCTCTTAACTCCCCTTTGTCTGTTTAATGTGTCACTGACTTAAGTAAATTGTCAAATATTAAAACACTTAGAGGAGAACATTATTGATGCAACTTGCACCAACACCCTTTGCCAATATCAAAACAAGGTTCGATATGGTGCTTCCGGCACCAACAAGAAGACCCGTTAGAGACTGGTCAGCAAGTTGCTGACCAAAAGTCACTCGAGCGCCCCTAGGCATAGGGGTGCCCGAGAGCCCGACCGCCCCTATGCATAGGGGCTCCCGAGCACTCGGGCGCCCCTATGTATACAGACACTCAAGAGACAATAATCATTCACCAGCTAGCCGTTTGCGAACGTTGCCTTCGGATAACCCTTAAGTCATGTGTCAGGTGCCCTCAAGCACTCGGACACTCCTATAGTGTCACGTCAGCATTCGGATATAATTGACCAGGGCTATAAATAGACCCCCAAAGCTCAATTTCAAATCACTTATCAATTGTAAACGATTTTCATTCTGTTTTTCATTCTTTTTCTGAGTTTTCATTTTGTAAGAGGCTTCTTCACTTGCCTTGGATTAACAATCATCCTGAATGCAATCATGTAAATATCTGTATGCCTCTTTTTCTGTTATAGTTTTTCTATTAATGTTTGCTTTATTTTGAACTAACTAACATCTTTATTTAAGCAAAAATAAAAGATAAAAATTTTATTTTCAAGAGCAATTCACCCCTCTTGTCGACCTTCAATCACCGTCAGTTACCTACTAGGATATCAAGGTTAAATACAAGCCTTACTTCGGTAAAACACAGAGTAAATATTAGTTTGACTCAAGTCTCTCCAAACTCACAAGTATTAGCATTCAAAATTTTTTTACATTTTTCAATTTAGCTGATTTCTGATTGTTGTTCCATGAAATTTTAAGGATAGAGCCCTAGAATGTTATCACTCTATTTCTTTAAGCCTTAGGGAGGTAAGGCAAAATCCTAAAATTCTAACAAAATGATCAAGCAATATGAGGACGGGATAACATAGCAAGTATAAAACGTGTAACATAACTGAATTCTATTAATCAATAGTAAATCATGTAAGTTGCAAGTCTAATTAATTTAAATTAGATGATTAATAAGTAAAGCTATTAAATTTATTACTATTACTCTTGAAAAATTATAAACATTTATTTCTGTCATGCAGTATGAGGACAATACATTATAAGCAGTTTATGAGGATAGAGCTAGTCGCGCGCAACTTAAGCCGACCGTGTACAACCACAGTTGGTTGCACGTGCAAAGAGGTGAGAACGAAAAAATTGAATTTAACTTATCCATCACTATTATCGACGGATTTTAACTTATAGCAATTGATATATGCCGTCGCTAGTCAGTCCCGGATTTCTGTCAATTTTTCTAGCGACGAGGTTAATTATCCTTCACTACTAGGGACGGATACTAAATATCCGTCGCTAACTTTACGATGTATATTTATATGTCCATCGCTATTGTCTATTTTTTTTTTTTGTGAAAGATGTTTGGTTGAGTTGATTATTGATTATCACATGGTAGAATTGTAGAATAATCATAGATGTTTGCATCCTGAGCATCATTTTTTCATAGCTACATCTGTTTGTTGGAGGGCAGATCCTCTGTCTCAAAAAAGCCTCTGTCCCATCTGTCCTGTTCCCCGACGACGGCCAACGAGTCGTCCGATCGCCAATCGGACACCACCGGCGGCCTCCGAGCGCTGCCCTGAGCAAAACTATACCTTGAGGGTACGGTGAACCCGTCGGGATGACCGTAATTGCGATCTAGTCGGATTCACCGTCGAATTCGACGAGATTGTAATTGCAGCGATTCCGACCGATTCACCGTTCTTCTAGAAAATCATTTGATTCGGTACGACGATCAAAATTTATCGGTGATGTCCGATCGACGATCGGACGATTTGTCGGCCGTCACCATAGGAACGGGATAGGTATTTTTCGGGACAGAGGATCCCAATCGTGTTTGTTGTGGGTGCCACTGTAGTTTATACTGATTGGTGTGGCTGTACCATGTAAAACTTTTCTCCAAGAAAGCCATACGTGTTTTCACCATGTTACGTGTCTGAATTGGACAATCAGTTCAGTTGAATTTTATTACTGCCATAGATCACTGCTTGCTTTGTTGAGTTTATGACATACATTGCGATTAGGATACCTAAATGGTCGTTTTCTCTATTGAATTCATTGGCTTCTTTGACAAACCTTACTGTGATATGCATGCCGTCACTCTTGATTGCGTGAATGCATCCATTTGATATTTCTCCCTTTTTCTAAAAAAACAAAGACAAGGTTGTGTCCCTGTTTCCTTAGTTGGCGGTCCATCGTGATAGTTGAAATCAAACCGTTATAAACATTCTTTTTGAAACATTTTACGGATCAGTAAAGAAAAAGCAGATCATTAGCACAAGAAGCAATGCACTAATTAATCAAACAATAATCAGAAAACAAAAGCAGATGAATCAGAATAAGCAAAGCATTTATCGATGGAAACCAAAACCAGCCTCGTTTCAAAAAAATAAATAAATAAATAAATCAAATCAAATAATTTTAAAGGTAATATTACATTATTTTGAAACGCAACATGCGATCTATCTACAACTCTCGGATCAGAGCCGGAATGAACTTATTCCACTAGAATTGTCTCCTCCATTCTGCGAAGCATGGAGACAGAGAAGATCCTGATCATCGACAATGGCGCACTGCGTGCGGGATTTCACCGGATCTCAACCTACTGCTCCCTAAAACACGCCCGAGGGGGTGGCGAACCGCGCCGAGAAGGATCGGCACAAGTTATCCGGCTCCGCCCACGCCGCCCCTTCGTCGAAGTTCTGCTGGTACGCCTGCAGATCGTAAGCGATAGCTGGAGGCGGCGGGGGGCTTACCATCTTCATCTTCTTCGTCACGACCCTCCGCCACATCCGTCGCAACCGCGTGCCGGCCGGCGGTAGCCGCCGCCGCGGCTCCCTCGTTTCTGAATCACGTAAACCGTCGCCGTCGCTTTCATCCGTCGCCGCCATACGAGCGAACCCGCCGACGCTAGGGAGGTCGCCGGAGCACCATGCGCCGACATGGAGTGCCTGGTACGAGTAGGATCGCTGCCGCTGGAAGTGCGCCATGTCTGTCCTCTGCTCGTCGATCGTGGATCTGAACGTTTTCTGGAAACTCGGCGATTTGTAATGGGAAAACCTACAGCTGCTCCCGATACCGACGCCTGTGAATCCAGTCAACACGAGCCGCGTGATTGCTTTAAAGTCCGCGCTGCCTTTGATGTAAGCTTCGAAGGTCTGGGCCTGATCTGCACGTGGGCTCCACGACCCCCCGGATTAGTAAACGGTTGAGAAGGTAATACGTAAAAACAACGAGAATAGCTCCGATTATTTATATGTATATTTATTTATTTATTTTATTTAGTTGATATTGATAAAATAAAATTTTTTATTGATTATCAAAATAAATTGTGAAGGATTCGACGAAAAATTTGGGGGTGTTTGATAGGCTTGTTTTTCATTTTCATTTTCGATAGAAAATGTGATTTTCTGAAAAACGTGTTTGATTTGTATTTTCCCACCTTGTTTTCTAGAAAAAGATATAGGGTGCGTTTGGTTGGGGATTATCCTTGATAACCTTGGTAATCCATCCAAAATTATCAACAAAAATCTTGTTTGGTTTAGATGATCAGCGATTCCCAAGTAATGATCGATGTCCCACACGTCAACAAAAGGGTCATGCAACCAGGAATCGAAAAACCTTAGAAAAGTAAGATTTTTCTTGATTTCGGGGTTATGAAACTTATCTTTCCAAAATTATCCTCCATATTTACATTTAAGACGAAAATAATCATTACAATTTATTAACTTCTGAAAGCATTATTCGCGATCGACGACCGATAACGACGGCCAACGACCCCCGCCGACGGCCGGCGGTCGACGACCCCGCCGACGGCGGCGGTCGGTGACCCCGCCGACGGTCGGCGACCGGCGACCGCGGCCGACGGTCGGCGACCGGTGACCGCCGTCGGCGGCCGATGACCACCACCGCCGGCGACGATCGCCGGCGGCCGACGATCTGTGTCGATTGTCGGCGGTCAGCGCCGATCGTCGACGGTCGGCGTTGATAGTCGGCCGCTGGTGTTGGACACCAACTGTCTACGCGGACATTGACGATCAACGTCGACGCCATTAAGTCTAAACAAATAAAATTATCTAAACAAATTCTAAAGGGTAATACGGTAAAATGTTATATTAGGTTATAGACTATTACCTCCAAACAAACAAGATTTTATTTGATTAACTAAATTGAACTAAACAATTTCAGGATATGTTCCATTCCCCATAACCTTGATTATGTGATTACTTGGTATGACATAACCGAGGTTATATATAATAACTTGAACCAAATGTACTCATAGCATTTTCTAAAAAACTAGAGAATAAAAGAAAATTATTTTCTAAAAAATAAGAAAATATGATTTTATAAAAAATAAAAATAAAAAACGGAACAAATCAAATACCTCCTTATTAATCTATTATAAATAATGAATTTACATGTAGTCATAATTGCTGTATGATACATAATCAACACGGTTCTGGCTCGCAGTAAATAAATGATCAATTAATTGGGTGGGCTCAGCAGGCCGTGACATCGTCTTTGTTAATAAATTCTTTCTGCCCGACTTTGTGGACTCCATTTAGTTAAATGAAGGGAAAAGCTCACATTCGCAACAGCTCGGATTTTTGGTCGTTCTTTCCTCCGCTAATTAATTGGAATTGATTATTTAAAGATAATAAAAGACTTTGATAAATCGGAATGCCAATTAATATAATGAAAATTGAGTTTGATCTTATCTTCTTTGGTCCATCCGTGTTTTAATGCCTGTATTTTTCAAAAGTTTGTTTGACATCTAAGTTCCGTCTTATTATTATTCAGTAAAGTTGACTACTATCATTATAGTTTTAATATTATAATTATTTCCTAAATCAGATGTATGTATGTAACCTAATCCATCAATTAACAGGAGAAAGAAAAGTAAGACCGTGTTTAATTTGAGTCATTTTTATTTTTATTTTCTAAAAATTATATTTTTTAGTTTTTGAAAAATAATTTTTAAATATTTTTTAATTTTTAAAAGAATTACATCTCTGTTTTTTTAGAAAATAGAGATGCAAAATATAAATCATATATTATTTTTTAGAAAATCATATATATTTTTTTCAAAAAATAAAAATGAAAAATAAATAAAGGGAGCGCAGCCTAGTAGGAGACGACCATAATTAATGGGACGCGTTGTTATGATCTTTGAAAACAAATTTGTTTGACTGAAAGTTAGCAAAATTTCTCAAAAAAAATTATTAAAAATTCGAGGCATTGAAATTATTTATAGCTTGTTTAATGGCAGAATTGACGATGCGTGCCTGTTTTTTTTTTTATTAAGGGATAAGAATATTTTATTGGGAAAAAAAATTAAGATGGCCTTCTCAGTTGATGAAATTCTCAATATTATTATAGTAGTTAGGGAGTGGTTGGTGCAATATATTAAAAAAAAGCGATCAATTTGATAAAGATATTATATAAATTTTTTTTATCAATTTAATTAAAATTATTTAAATTTATCAAAATTGCTTTAAAAAATTAAATCGCATAGAAATTATTTAGTGATTGTTACAATAATATTGTAATCATTAAATAGTTGATACAATAATTTTAAGATATTTTTAATATTATTGAAATTATTTTTATCCAGTATAAAAAATGTTAATCAACTTGGTAAATTATTTTTTGATTTGAAAGTATTCTAAATGACTATCTCGACTCTTGATCAACTACTTTATTTTAAATGGACAAAATTTAGAGACAAAAAATATAACCCCCCAAAAAAAAATGACTATCTCGACTCTTGTTCCATGGAAGGAGCTTCAATCAACGAGTTAACAAAGTCATAAAAGTAAATTATTTTATTAATCTAATTTTGTTTAGAACTTCCGCAATTAAAAAAATACACACTCAATTTTCAAAAATCACTAAAAAGCACACCTAATTTTTGATATCACCAAAGTATTGGTGTAATCGACCTCGAATCAAGATTGATAAGGTTAATCAAGTTTAGGTTGACTCAGAGTTTGAGTTTTGATGCTTGATTAATGTGTGAAAGAGAAGTCAAATAGGTCAAGATGTGATCGAATACTTGGCGATGTCGGAAGTCCAACGAAAAATTATAAAGGAAAAGTTCAAGTGGATCATAGAGGGTCGGTCACTTGGTGATTAGAAGTCCAATAGGAAGTTGACAAGAAAAAAGTCCAAATGTATCACGGAGGATCAGACACTGGTGATCGAAAATCCAACAAGAAGTTAACAAGCGAAAAATCCAAGTGGGTAAGAAGGATTGGATACTTAGTGATCAAATGTCTAACGGAAAGTTGACAAGGAAAAAGTTTAAGTGGGGTGAGGTGTAAGTACCCCCGGGATTGGTTTTGATGTGATCATCCAAGTCAAGTTAAGTCTTATGTGTTTTTGATATTTTGTGTCTAAGTGTGTAGGAACTTAAGAGCACAGAAGTTGAGCGGAAGACGTGACGATCGAAAATGATGACACGGGAAGTGAGCCAATGGGTTCAGTGCATCTGAGCAATAAGAAGACTGCGGAAGTGTACACCGGTAGATGGGAAGGGCATGCACGATATTCGAGGGACGAGAAGCAGAGAGGAAGACTATTCGAAGAGAAGGTTGAAAGTTGGGTTCAGGTGAGTTCAACTTCAGATGGTCGAAAATCATCCAGAAGCATTAGAAAACTAGTCAACCAAAGGCTGACCAAAACCAGACAAATCAGGTGCCCGAGTGGACTTGGGCGATCAGCGATACAAGTGTCTGATTGCAACTGGGGAGCTCGAGAACAAATTCTATCGATTTCCAATCGTTGCGTAGAGGATCAACGTTGATCGAAACTTAGGAACCCCTATTCAACACAGGCACCCAAGATGTGTCATGTCAACAACGGATAAATTTGTCCAAGGGTTAAAATAGAGCCTTTGAGTTTAGAAAAAAGAACAACAACTCCATATTCATTTTCCTACTCTTTTTGTGTATTTTGAAAGTGTAAGAGGCTTCTTCGCTTCAATGAAAGACTATTTTTTATAGAGCTTGTCAATGCCTTGACTTAACAATTACCCTGGTTGCAACCAAGTGAATTCTGAGTGTCTCTTTAATTTTATATTGTTGCTTTATTTATTATTAATTGTCTAATTAATCATCTTTGTCAAAGAACTTATAAAAGATATAGTTTGAACTTGCAGGACTATTCACCCCCTTCTCCTTTAACCGGCTTGCATGGGACCAACACATGGTATCAGAGCCTAACCGCTTCAGGAGTATTAACCACCGCCTAAAGCAATAAAATGATGGTCAGACCGAATATCCACCTACCAAAGTTTGAGGAGGAGTTAGCGATCTAGAAATGCCGGATGGAGGTATTTTTCAAGACAGATTTTGAATTATTACTTATCATGAAAAATGATTTTGTAACACCCGAAGACAAGGAAGAACACCTCTAGTCAAAGAAGGAACAAGCTAATTTTGTGGATAATGGGAAGAAGAAATTTCATTTGCTATCCATACTACCAGCACAAGAAGTGAACCACGTCGGCCTCTACGAATCTATGAAAAAGCTATGAGAGAACTTCCTCGAACTACATGAAGGGACCTCGGAAGCAAAGCTTGCCCGTTGAGATCTACTCAGAAGCCAACTAACCAACCTCCATATGGAAGAAGGAAAGACGGTGGCTCAACTACATGCGAGGATCAAAGAATTGATCACCGAATTTATGAATCTCAGAGAATCGGTAAGAAACCAAGATTCGCTAAGGTACTCTCTGAACGCGTGTCCAAGAACACCGGAGTGGATGTCCATAATAGACTCATATTGCATCTCAAAAGACCTCGAGGTAAGTATTTTAGAGAAATTATTTTTTACTTTGGAATTTTTCGACTCTCGTGCATAGGAAGAACTAAAAGGATGGACAACATTGCCCTAAACATGATGAAGGTCGAATTGGATGCGAAGTGTTCAACCAATGAAGAGGAAACTGTGTACATGGTAAGAAAGCTAAATAAATATTTTAAATCTAAAAAGTTTATTAAGATACAGGACAAAATGCATTCTCTGGGAAAAAAGTCAAATACTACAACTGCCATGAAGAAGGAATATAAAAGATAACTGCTCAAAACTGAAAGAGAAAAAGGCAAACAAGTTCAAGCTCAAGAATCTGAAAGCAACAAGGGACGATACATCATCATCTGAGTCTGAGATTGAAGCCTACGCTGAACTGACACCAATTGCAAGTCACCAAAAGGACAACGAAACAAGCTCCGAGATGAGCTTCGATGAAGGAGGATCTTCCAGCTTCAAACGTAATATGGCAAGTGAGGCCTACTACTTCCAAATCAATTATATTATGGCATCAAGCAATTAACTAGATTATTATGAAAATTAAAAAGTAAAAATAATGATCTAAAGAGAAAATTAGCTTTTGCATGTCAATTAGAATAATATGATCAAGTAAAATATTAAAATGATTAACTGAAACAATAAAATAAAATCACTAAAAATCATGCATGTTCCATTGTTTTTTCTCCTAAAATGAATATTAGATATATTAGAGGGCTTAATTGGTATTTGATAAATCACAGGGTCTAAATTATAAAAGTATCCAAAAACTATATCTTGTAAGTACCCCTGGTTGATTTTGATGTGATCAACCGATTTAAATTAGGTCCTGGTGTGTTTAATCCCTCTGCTAAGTGTGTAGGAGCTTAGGTACGGAGGAAGTTGAGCGTAAGACGTAGTGGACGAGAAGAATTGTGCGGGGAAGTGAGCCGACAGGCTCAGTACAATCCGAGGGACGCGGAAGTTACGGAAGAGTACGCCGGTGGAGCGAGAAGGACGTGCGCGGTGTCCAAGGGATGAGAAGACGGGAGGAAGGATGCTCGAGGGGCGAAAGGCCGGAGTCAGGTTCGGGTGAGCCTAATTTTGGTTGGCCGGAAATCACCCAGAAGACAAAGAACCAAAAGACTGGTCAGTTTGACCAAGTTAAACCAGGCGCCCGGAAAAAAAAAGATTTATTTGTTGTTATGAAGATTCAAACCTCGAACCTCACAGGCATATATCTCCATACTTACTGATTGGGATAAGTAGGTAATGTGATTAAAGTTGTTGTGAGTAGAAGATAAAGTTATTTAGTTGTTGCGAGCAGAAGACAAAGTTTTAATTAAACATTATCTCTTAAAGGATAACCTTATCCTTTAATCAGATCCAATGGATGCAGTTTAATCCCATCCAAGATCAACCATCCAGATTACATCCATGGATAAATGACCAAGAGAAAATTCATCAACAATCCAGATTTATTCTCTTAGGCTATAAATAGGCTTAGAGTTTTTTTGCTTTAGAGATAATTCATTAATTCAATTGTAAAATCTCTTAGCGTGCTTTTGTTGTAAGGCTTCTCCGCCATAAGGAGAGTTTTATTGAGTGTCCACTGCCTTGGAAGCAACGTTCTCAGTTGCGACCAAGTTTCTTTTTAAAAGACGAGTGCCTCCACTTTTATATTTTTTTTTCGTCTATTCACCCCCTCTAGCCGGGCCAACCCGATCCAACAAGTGGTATCAGAGCCAAGTTCACTGTAGAAGGACTAACTGCCGACTGCAGCAATTTCGAGAAAATGGTTGGAGCCATAATCTACCCATCGAAATTTGAGGGGTAGTTCGCGATGTGGAAGCTCCGAATGCAGGTATTTTTTTAAAACTGATATTGAACTGCTATTAATTATGAAAAATGGGTTTTCAGTTCCTAAAGACAACAACGACAACGATAAAGAAATAGAGTCGTGAACCAAGAAGGAGCAATCAGACTTTGATGCAATGGCAAAGCTGAATTTCATCTGCTAGCCGTTCTTCCCGCGCAAGAAGTCAACTGCATCGAGAATTACAACTCGGCAAAAGAGCTCTGAGAGAAATTCCTGGAATTGCATGAAAATACCTCAGAGACAAAACTGAAGGCCACCTGGGACGAGTCCTCGTCAGAGGAGTCAGAAGGTCAAGAATACGCGGGACTTGCGTTGATGGCAAATCATCAAGAAGGGAGCATTGATGAAGGGGGAGAGACGTCAGAAGAAACTGACGACGAAGAAAGAACCTCGCTTTTCGAAAGCAACCCGGTAAGTGAGGTTTGTTTTCTTCCTCATGATCAGTTATATGCAGGAGTTAAAGTCTTGCTCAAATCTAATTGTAGATTAGAAAAAGAAAATTAAAAATTAAAAAATGAATTAACACTTACATCCTCTTCTGATATTTTGAAAAATGAAAATGATAATTTGACAACTCAGTGTAAAAATTAGAACTTGGTATTGCATATTTATGCCAAAAGAAAAATAACTTTCCTGATAATTTAAATTGGTATTTTAAAAATCATAAGGGTCAATTTAAAAAAGTACCCAAAAGCTATATTCCGCCTAAGTTTTTAATTAATCCTATAGACAGGAACTTATTTTGGGTTCTGAAATTTGTTTTAAACTAATAAGTATTTTTTATTATTCATGTGCAGAATTCTTTTTCAAAAATTATGTTTTTTATGCACAATTATGTTGTCCATTTTGTTAGGGCAATCTATGGTCTGGAGTAACCATGTGTTTTGATGTTTGGGCAAAGGATTTAAGTTATGTTCACCCTTGAATTTGATATATGTATTTAATTGTGCAGGTTTGCAGGATACACATCGACTTAGCTGGACGACTTCAGGACCGGTGAAGGATGGCATAGTAGACAAGCGGTGGGCTTGCATGCATCCGAGGGACTGTTGGCAAAGCAGGAACAATGAGTTGAGGGAAGTGGATTTCAAGGCATACGTGAAAGATGACATGGAGGCAAGCCGAGGGCTTGTATGCGCATTTGAGGGACGAGAGCCAAAGTCGAAGAGGGCTTGAAGGCAACAGGTCGAGGCTGCTAGAGGAGTAACGATGAGCCAAGGGAAGCGGACTTTGAGGCATACGCGAAGGATGACATAGAGGCAAGCCATGAGCTTGTGTGCGCATCTGAGGGGCGAGAGCCAAAGTCGAAGAGGGCTTGAAGGCAACAAATCGAGGCTGCTGGATGAAGAGTCAGCTGAGTCGTGAGGGTGTGAGTGCTGAGAGAATTGTACTCGGGAAGGGAAGCCTTAGGATTAGAAATAGACCAGTCGACTGATGCTGGATAAGTCAACTGATGTATGCCACAGAATGATCAGTTAACTGATGGGGGATCAGTCGACTAGTGGTGGTTGGAAATTCGAACGTTGGAATTGCAACATTCGAATCTGAGTGTGACCAGTCGACTGGTCCTGGGGCAGTCGACTGGTAACGGTCATTTCAGCCAAGAGCACTATTTAAGAGAGCTCGGTTTTGACTGAGAGTTCTTGATGAAATTGGCTTTGGTTAAAGGCCAATTAGTAGTCTAAGTGCTCAGGAGAGTGTTGCAGGTTGTGGCAAGGTTCCTCCACCCACAAGGAGCTACACGAGCTAACCAGAGGTCATCTGGGGAGTCATCCACTGACGGATCGGGATCGTCCACCTTACGGGCAGCCGTGGAGTAGGAGCTTTATCTCCGAACCACATAAATTAGTTTGTCTTCTTAGTTGTTAGTTTTAGTTTAAATTGTATTTCCGCTTGCGCACTAACAACGTGTAGGAAGAAAATCGAACATTAGCTATTCACCGCCCTCTAGCTAAAGGACAAGGTCCCAACAAGTGGTATCAGAGCGAGGTTCGCTCATCTACGGACTAATCGCCGAGAGAGCAAAAAGCTAGAGGAAGATGGACTCGGAAGGCCCGCTAAGATGGAATATTCAGATTCCACCTCCGTACGACCGAGATGACTTCGATTATTGGAGAAGGCGATTGGAGACGTGGCTCCAAATGGATTGGGATCATTGGACCGCATTGGAAGTTCCATTTGAAGCTCCAACAGACAAGAAGGGAAAACAGCTTCGACCTCGGTATTAGACCAAGGATCAAACGGAGGAAGCGGAGGCGGATAAGAAGGTAACTAGAATTGTATAAAATTTATTATTTCCATATATTGTGTCAAATGTAGGAGAATGCAAGAATGCGTATGAGCTATGTAGGTAGATCAAATGGCTTCGACTTCGATTTTATTATTTTGTAATTTTTCTTCTTAAAATTAATCTATTATGTGTTATCTTGAATTTTTTAAATTATTTGTTTCAATGAGTTTATTTTTAAAATTTTTTTTTGAAATAGACTCAATTCATATCTATCTATAGAAACTTTTTGGGATTTTTTGATTGTTACATGAATTTATCATATATTTTTTTTAATTTTAAAAATAATTAGAAAATTATTTTGAAAAAACTGGATTTTTTTTGGAATGATAAGTTGCATTTTGACTATTAAGAAAAATTTTAAAAAAAATTTAGTCGAAATATAATTTAAAAATTATTTTTTAAAATTTCTAAGTTTTATAATGAATGTTTTTAAACTTATTTAAAAGTTTTATTTTTCTATAAAATTTTTTTAGAAAGTCAAATTGCCTATATCAACTCACTGACAAAAACTTAAGAAATTTCTGATCAAAAGATGATTTTTAATGAATTTATTTTGAAAAAATAAAATTTAAATATTAAAAATCTCATAGATAAAATTTTCCTTATGAATTTTTTTGGGGTGATTTTCTGTTGGAATTTATATATTAAGAAAAATCATCACCTATTTTTTGGTGAAGAAAACTATGTTTGAAAAACTCTTGAATAAATTTTTTTCTTTATGTAAAAGTATTGTTTCTTAAAACTATGCTTTTCACTTAGAATTTTTGTTATCCTTTAGAAATCTTTCAAACTTTTGTTACAGTATGAAATATCTTTAAGTTTTTTGTTAACCTCTTTTTTTTTTTTTTGAAGTGATCAAAGGGGGAGAATTTAGAGGGTTAAGTTTTGAGGAAGGTTAAGTTAATTTAATTATAATATTTTTATGTATCTTATTGCATAATCTATTTTATTTTTTTTAATAAACATTGTTATTTCTATATTTGGTTTATCCTAATATAACTTGGGTTGATGCATATAAAAAAGGAGAAGATTGTAAGTGCCCCAGGATTGATTTTGATGTGATCAGTCATGTCTAAGTGTATAGGAGCTTAGGAGCACTAGAAATCGAGCGAAAGATGCAGCGATCGAGAAGGATGACACGAGAAGTGAGCAGACGAGCTTGGTGCATCTAAGGGATGAGAAGACTGCGGAAGAGTACACCGGTGGATAAGAGGGGTGTACGTGACATCTGAGGGACTAGAAGCCAGGGAGGAAGACTACTCGAAGAGAAGGCCGGAATTGAGTTCGGGTGAGCTCAACTTCGGATGATCGAAAAATACCGAGGAGTGCTAGAAGACTGGTCAATCAAAGACTGACCAGAACCAGGTGAATCAGGCGCTTGAGTCAATTCGAGCGCTGGGCCTTACAGGTGCTCGAGAACAAATTCTATTGGTTTCCAACCGTTGTGTATAGGATAAACGTTGACCGGAACTCATGCGCCCCTATTCAACACAGGCGCTCGAGATGTGCCACGTCAACAACGGCTAAGTTTGTCAAGGGACTATAAATAGACCCCATGAGTTCAGAAAGAAGAACAACAACTCAGTATTCATTTTCCTACTTTTTCTATGTGGTTTCAAAGTGTAAGAGGCTTCTCCGCCTTTAACGAAAGAGCATTTTTTTATAGAACTTATCAACACCTTGGATTAGCAACCATCCTGGTTGCAACCAAGTAAATTCTGAGTGTCTCTTTAATTTTATGTTGTTGCTTTGTTTATTATTAATTGTCTAATTAATTATCTTTGCTAAAGAACTTGCAAAATATATAGTTTGAACTTGCAAGGTTATTCACTCCCGCCCTTTCTCTAGCTGGGCTGCACAGGACCAACACAAGGAGGACCGGGCACTTGGTAATCGGAAGTCTAACGAGAAGTTGGCAAAAAGAAAGTCTAAGTGGGTCAAAGGTTGACAACTGCACACTTGGTGAGAAAGTCTCAACAGTGAAGGTTGATCAGATATTAGACAATAGAAAGTCTCAACAGGTCATGAATGACTGGATGCTAATCAGAAGAAGTCCTGGTAAGGTGAGGTTAACATAATATCAAGCAAGATACGAATTTAGCCTTGAAGATACCTTATTTAGGGTTGCCAATCGATTGGTGAGCGGTAGCAATCAATTGATAAATCCTAAACTCGAATTCAAAGTTTAGGATTGGGCAATTAATTGCTTGAGTCAATCGATTATGAGCCTTTTTCGGGAGCATAGAAGGGTTTGGAATCGATGGAATTAAGTTTCTCGAGTGAATAAAAGATTACTAAATCGATTGGCAGACTGATTCAACATTATCAATTGATTGGTCTAATAGATTAGCGGTGATTTCTCTGCGAACAGGAGGCTTTGAAATTAATTGAGTCAATCGATTAGAAGTTGGTAATTGATTGGTTCTTACCAATCGGTTGATCAGGCGAAAAGAGCTATTTTGTAGGTTTGAATGGTCAGATTTGATATGCCAATCGATTGGGGGTAAGGTTAATCGATTGGGAGCCATTTGTCAGCTTGAAAACAATCTTAAAAAAGGGAGTTTCATGAAGATGAGTGTTACGATCAAAAGAAATTTAAATATCTCCACAATGGTATGATATTGTCTACTTTGGGACTAAATCTTCATGATTTTG
Organism: Boesenbergia rotunda; assembly: GCA_024364735.1. Classification (NCBI taxonomy): domain Eukaryota; kingdom Viridiplantae; phylum Streptophyta; class Magnoliopsida; order Zingiberales; family Zingiberaceae; genus Boesenbergia; species Boesenbergia rotunda. Next base: position 383,631 of record JAGFNQ010006298.1, read on the forward strand.
CTCTTGGGTTTTCCCTAAAGACATCATACCAATGGAGATATCTTTCTCTTATAAGCCAATAATTTTTTCCGTGTATTTTCAATGTGGGACTATGTTTGCAACCTTGCAATCCCAATAATCCCCCCTCAAATAAAGGACCACATGCCCCCTCTCAAGCAGAAAGTCTTTCTGTTTGATGTCCGATCCTCAACCTACCAGAACTTTCTGCCCCTCGGTCCACTCGACCTACTAGGACTTCACCGCCTAGTCGTAACTAGGACTTCTCTACCTGGTGTCTGGTCCTCTTGATCAATACACAGGAGCCCACACTTCCTTTGTGTTGATGCAGTCTGGCCCTGATTGTTGTTTTGGTGTTGACAACGATTTTAGTTTAGGAGGATGACTATGATGATTAAGTCCTGATCGAGGATTAGACATGATATGGAAAATCCTAACCTGGGAGGTTAGGTGTGATGATTATGATATATTAGTCCTGATCGGGATAGGCTGATATGGAAATCCTAACTGGAGGTAGGTGGGCTAGCTAGGTGTTGGAAAATCCTAACCTGGGAGGTTAGGTGTTGGAAAAGTCCTAATTCGGAAGGGTTGGGTGAAAAGTCCTAGCTTGGAGGGCTAGGTGAAAAGTCCTAACCTGGAGGGTTAGGTGCAAATTCCCATCCTGGAGAATTAGGTGAAAAAGTCCTGGCTTGGAGGGTCAGGTGCCTAGCTTGGAGGGCTAGGTTGGATGATGTTCTAACTCGAAGAGTTGGGTGAAAAGTCCTAGCTTGGAGGGCTAGGTGAAAAGTCCTAGCTTGGAGGGCTAGGTGAAAAGTCCTAACTTGGAGGGTTAGGTGCAAATTCCCAACTTGGAGAGTTAGATGGAAAAATCCTTAGCTTGGAGGGCTAAGGTGGATGAATTCCTAGCTTGGAGGGCTAGGGTTGAGTCACTGGATCGGTCTGGTGACCGATCAGGGACATTGGCACGCTGCTCCTTAGTGGATCGGTCTGGTGACCGATCCAGCTATGTCTGATCGGACTGGTGACCGATCAGGGAGCGCACAGTGAGATTGGGAATCTACTGTGTGGCTCCTGATCGGACTGGTGACCGATCAGGGAGCAGGCTGCTTCCTTGCTGTCTTGCTCCTGATCGGTCTGGTGACCGATCAGGGAGCAAACGGTGAGTGAGTTCCCTTGCTGATCAAAGTCTTGGATCGGTCCGGGGACCGATCAGGGATCTTGGATTTGATTAAAAAGTAACTGTTCATCTTGCCTGATCGATCTGGGTGACCGATCAGGATCCATTCTGATCGGTCTGGTGACCGATCAGGCTTCACCCTGATCGATCTGGTGACCGATCAGGCGTGTATAGCTGCAAGAGCTGGGAATCCCAGCGAAGCAGTGGATCGGTCTGGTGACCGATCCACACACCCTGGATCGGTCCGGTGACCGATCACTTTAATTCAAATTTCACTGTCAGACGTGGTCAGAGCGTCTGAGCGTATCCGATTTGCTGATGTATGTTCCTGAGATTTGATATGCTGCTTGATTTACTGCTCTAATGCTCTGATTGAGTTTCAGGTGACAGGGGAGGATTCAAACACTCAAGGAGAAGTCAAAGAGTGCTTTCCTTGGAGCAGGTTTGTCTCTTTCTCATCTCAGGTTGCAACGGCGAGCTGCAGACTGGAGCTGAGACTGGAGCTTGACTGAGGGGAGCTCAGTGAGTCCAGAGATAGCTCAGTAGAGGCTGGCGTTGGCAGATGAGTAGCTGGGAGCTACAGAGATGTTGTCACTTGTCGCTTGGCGGAGAAACAAAAAGGAACGCGAGAGTAACGAGTTAATCAGTTCTTCAAGCTTTTCGTGCTCTTGAGTTCCTGTGTTACAAGCTTGCTGTTCTTGAGTTCTTCAACCATTCTAAGCAAGCTATTGAGGAGCAATCATCATACTTGAGCGCTTGAAGGAGAAAACAAGAAGCTTGGAGTCCGACAGTGGGAAGACACGAAGCAGACAGGGGTCTGCGTGAGATCGCCACTGGGTGGAGCTCAGGGAAGCTTGCTGTGTTTTGTCCTCGCTAAGTGTTTGAGTAAGATCCTTCTTGTTGTTGTTTCATTGTGCTCATTATATATCATTGTTTGAAACACGCTGTGGAGAGGTTTCTCCACCGAGAAGGAGGTTGCTTCATATCCGGTGTTAACCGGGGCTTGATCTGCCGACGATCAAGGGATCGCCCACCTCAAGGGCACGCCAAGGAGTAGGGGCAAGTTATCCCCGAACCTTGTAAACCCTCCTTGTTAGCGATCTTGCTAGTTGTGTTTGTTTTGCTTTCGTTTCGTTTTTCTGCATACTCTGTTTTCTACTCTTTCCGCTGTGCTACTGATATTTGAGTTGCAGAAATCGTGATAAGTTTAGAAGGGAAGTGATTGTCTATATTCACCCCCCCTCTATAGCCATCTCGTTCCCAACAAGTGGTATCAGAGCAAGGGGCTCTATACACGGCTTAACAACCGAGAGTTTTCAACGAGATGGCTTTGAGAGAAGGCTTCTCCACCACCCGACCTCCATTCTTTGATGGCGCCGACTTCCAATATTGGAGATCAAAAATGGAATACTATTTGAAGATGGATATCCATACGTGGTTCGCGGTGAAGGAAGGATTCATCCCTCCTAAGGATGATGAAGGCAAGGAACTCGAATCTTCGCGGTGGACTGCCGAACAAACAAGGAAAAGTGAAGCCGATGCTAAGGCGGTTGTCACTCTACAATGTGGCATGAACAAAGACCAACTCATCAAGGTTGGTCCCTTCACAAGTGCAAAAGACTTGTGGAACAAACTCATAGAGCTCCATGAAGGCACTCGAGACTCGAGGATTGCAAAGAGGGACTTGTTCCTCAATCAACTACAAAACCTCTCCATGAAGGAGAATGAGTCGGTAAGTGAGCTCCATAGCCGGTTCAAGGAAGTTCTTAATGGACTTCATTCAATTGATGAAAAGGTCGAGAATCGCGACCTTGTGAGGTATGTCTTGAAAGCATTTCCAAGGAATGCTTTGTGGTCATCCATGGTGGATGCCTACAAAGTATCCAAGGATTTATCTATTGTAAAGTTAGATGATTTATTTTGTGAGATGGAATTGCATGAGATGGCTAACAAAGGTCCCAAGGAGAAGGGGATTGCCTTAGTTGCAGGGGACCGGATCAACAAGAAGAAGAAGGAGAAGAAGAAGGAGAAGGATCTTTCATCATCTTCATCCTCCTCCGAATCCGAGTCAAACTCGGAGGAAGATGGCAGTGGCTCCTCTTCATCCGAAATGGCGAACTTCGTGCGAAGGATGATGCGAAGAGACCGACGTTTCAAAAGGAAAGGTAACACTAGTGAATTCAAGCTTGATAAGAATAATGCATCTTGCTTTGAGTGTGGTAGGAGAGGACATTTCAAGAATGAATGTCCGAAGCTTAAAAAGGAGGAGAAACCTAAAAGAAAAGAAGAGAAATCCAAGAAGAAGAAGAAAGCTTTGAAGGCTTCTTGGGATGAGTCATCTTCTAGTTCATCCGATGATGAGAAGGAGGAGAAGAGCACAAGGCAAGTGGCTCTCATGGCTCTTGGAGAGGAGAGCAGTGAAGAATCTTCAAGCTCCGCAAACACGGCTTCATCATCTTCGGATGATGAAGAGGTAACTTCTCCCGAGCTTGAAAAATGTTATAGAGCAATTGCATGTTTAACTAGTATGCTTAAGAAATCCAAAAACAAAGTTAAAGCATTGCAATTAGAGATTGATCAATTGAAAGCTTCTAGGGATGATAACATTGATGACTTGCATGTTGAATTACTAGAAGATGAAGTTAAATCACTGAAACATGAAATTGAAACTTTGAAATCCTCTAAGGTTGAGGAAATCAGTGATATGCATGATAATGGGTTAGTAGAGGAAAACCAATCCTTGAAGAGTGAAGTTGAGAAGCTCAAGAATATTCTTGGGAAATTCTCAAATAGCTCTAAGACCCTAGACATGATCCTAAATGCCCAAAGAGCGGTTTACAATAGGGCCGGTATTGGTTACCGCCCTAAAGAACCCTCATTTGTATCTCTCATGTCTAGGACTGACATGAGACAATCTAGGACACCCAAGACTCAAAAGAAAGTTGTCAAGGCATGGGTGCCTAAGTCATGTTTAGTTGATGCATTAGGTCCCAAGGTTTGGGTACCTAAGACTTCTATTTTTCGAATTGTGTAGGTTATGATTGAGGGGGAGCATCTATCAACTTGGTTTGTTGATAGTGGATGCTCCAAACACATGACCGGGGATAGATCATTGTTTACCACATTTCACAAGAAGAGTAGAGGTAATGTATCATTTGGTAACAATGGTAGCCTTAAGGTCATAGGAATAGGAGACATTCAAATATCCGAATGTCTTAGAATCTCAAATGTCCTTCTAGTCAAGGGGATGAAGTTTAATCTCCTAAGTGTCAGTCAATTGTGTGACACGGGTTACACAATTGACTTCCAACCAAGTCAATGTCTAGTTAGACAAAATGACACTTTGGACACGGTACTAGTAGGAGCAAGAGTAGACAATATTTATCAAGTTTCTTTTAAAAGTGCTACTAATGCTCTTGCTAAGTGTTTCATGTCAAAAGAAGAAGAGTCCACACTTTGGCACCGGAGGCTAGCACATGTGAACATGAAGAACATCCGGAAGTTGGCCAACAAGGGACTAGTTCGAGGCTTACCAAGCATCAAGTATGAAAAAGATAAATTATGTGATGCGTGTCAAATGGGTAAGCAAACAAAATCTGCACATAAAGGTAAAAGCGCTGTAAGTACTTCCGATGCATTAGATTTACTTCACATGGATCTATTTGATTGTAGCACTATCATATCATTGAATGGAAGTAGATATTGCTTTGTTATCATTGATGATTTCACTAGATACACATGGACTTTCTTTTTAAAACATAAGGACCAAACCTTAGATATTTTTATTTCTTTTTGTAGAAGAATTGAAAATGAGAAATCATCAACAATTAAGACAATAAGAAGTGATCATGGAGGTGAATTTCAAAACCAAAGGTTTCTAGAATTTTGTCAAGTTAAGGGATATAGGCATGAGTTCTCTACTCCTAGAACACCACAACAAAATGGTGTTGTAGAGAGGAAGAACCGTGTTCTTCAAGAGGCTGCACGAAGCATGCTTAATGAGTACTCACTCCCGAGTTACTTATGGGCTGAAGCTGTAAATACAGCTTGCTATGTGCAAAACCGAGTTCTCGTCCATAGGTTTTTAGGAAAGACTCCCCATGAACTTTGGTTTGGGAAACCACCTACAGTTAAACATCTTAGGGTGTTTGGTTGTAAGGTGTTCATCCTAAACACCAAGGATCACCTTGGAAAGTTCACGGCAAAGGCTGATGAAGGGATACTTGTCGGGTACTCCCTAGTTAGCAAAGCCTACCGAGTCTACAACAAGAAAACTAGATTAGTTGAAGAGTCTGCTGATGTGGTCTTTGAAGAAGTTCCAAAATCAAGTGACCAGTCAGAAAATGTAGAAGGAGTTCAACTCGAACTTAGGAGACTAAGTTTGAACAAAGCTCCAAGTGTTGTTAATGGTGATGAGTCAGATGACGGTGAGCCTAGACAACCCATTGATCAGCCGGATCCTGAGGCTGAACTTGTGTCTAGTGAACTCGTTCAAGAAGCACCACCAACACCAAGACAAACGAGATTAGCCTCTAGTCATCCCCAAGATCAAATCGTTGGAGACATCCATCAAGGGGTTAGGACTAGATCATTCTTCCGGAATGAGGCTAATGAAGTTGCTCTAATTTCCGAAATTGAACCTAGGAAAATTGATGAAGCATTAAATGATCCCGATTGGATTATCGCGATGCAAGATGAACTAGGTCAATTTGAGAGGAGTCAGGTTTGGGACTTAGTCCCTAGACCTAAGAAGACCACCATTATTGGAACCAAATGGGTCTTCAAAAACAAATTAAACCACAAGGGAGAAATCATTAGAAACAAGGCACGCTTGGTAGCCAAGGGCTACAGTCAAGTTGAAGGTCTTGATTATGATGAGACTTATGCTCCCGTGGCACGATTAGAGTCCATCCGATTGATGCTTGCATTTGCAGCACATCGAGGCTTCAAATTATTTCAAATGGACGTCAAATCGGCCTTCCTAAATGGTTTGATTAGGGAAGAAGTCTATGTTGAACAACCTCCGGGGTTTGAGAGTACCGAATATCCAAACCACGTGTTCAAGCTCAAAAAGGCACTCTATGGCCTTAAACAAGCACCCCGGGCTTGGTATGAGCGGTTGTCGACATTCTTGATTGAAAAGGGCTTTGTTAGAGGTCAAATAGACCCTACACTATTTCTACGAAGAGATGGTGACAATATATTTGTAGCCCAAGTATATGTCGATGACATAATTTGTGGCTCAAACAACAAGGGCTATTTACGTGAATTTATCGGACACATGGAGAGTGAGTTTGAAATGAGTCTAGTGGGAGAGTTGACTTTCTTCCTCGGACTTGAAATCAAGCAAACTCGCGATGGTATCCATGTGCACCAATCAAAGTATACACATGAAATGCTTCGAAAATTCAATATGAGTGATTCGAAAGAGGTAACCACTCCCATGGCTACAAACACAAGATTGGACAATGATGAGAGTGGTAAACCCGTTGATCTAACTCAGTATCGAAGCATGATAGGTAGTTTGCTATACCTTACAGCTAGTCGACCAGATATACTATTTGCTGTAGGTATGTGCGCTAGGTATCAAGTCTGTGCCAAGGAATCTCACCTAATTGCTGTTAAGCGAATTTTGAGATATCTCAAGGGTACAGTTGGTGTAGGTCTTTGGTATCCCCGTACCGAATCTTTTGATTTGATGGGCTATACGGATTCCGACTACGCTGGATGTAAGTTGGACCGAAAGAGCACTAGTGGGGGCTGCCAATTCTTAGGATCGTCCTTAGTAAGTTGGTCGAGTCGGAAGCAACATTGTGTTGCTCTTTCCACTACCGAGGCAGAATATATCGCCATGGGAGAGAGTATCTCGCAATTGTTGTGGATGATCCACACCTTAGAGGACTATGGATTGAGTTACAAGGGTGTGCAAGTGTTATGTGATAACATTAGCACGATTAACTTGACCAAGAATCCGGTTCATCATTCTAGGACAAAACATATTGAGGTAAGACACCACTTCATTAGAGATCATGTAGCTAGGGGGAACATAATACTCTCACATGTAGAGTCAAAGTCAAACCTAGCTGACATTTTCACTAAACCACTTCCCGAGAGTGAATTTAGTTTCCTAAGACGGGAATTGGGAATGTGTCGCGCTTCATGATGTTCAAATTGTGGTCAAAACCCTTCATGATTATTTCAAATGGTTAGGGAACAATTGGGTAACTTTGGGAACATCTCACACAAACTATAAGGGTTACCAAAACGTTTTTGTTTGCTAGATATGGGGTGAGATGTTAGGTTTAACTCAATTTCTCAAAATGTCATTGCATCACTTGAGAAATTAAGTTGACGAGATAATGATCACGGTGGTGACCAAGTATGGGGAAAACCATTGCATAACATATGTGTATATGGCTCCATGATCATACTTGGACATTCCAATCAAGGCAACTTGATTGGAAACTTGAAGTTGGAGTAAAAACTTGTTTGAATTTGCTTGATTGATTGATGGTTGAGTTTGATTCCATTTAGATGGGTCAAAGTGTTTGTTGAACCTATAAGGACTTTAGATTCTTGTTCAAGAATCAATTTTAGTCATAAGGACCTGTCCAAGTTAGACAAAATCCATCAAAGATCATTTGGAAATTTCAGAAATTCTGAAACTGAACATTTCAGGTCGTATCAGGAACCCTGATCGGTCACCGGACCGATCAGGCATAGGACTGATCGGTCTCTAGACCGATCTGACTCCTTCCTGTGTCGGATCTCCCAAAATCTGACTAAGTGTTCTGAGCTAGCTTGGATCGGTCTCCCGACTGATCTAGCACCCTGTGGGGATCGGTCCATAGACCGATCAGGGAGCTCAGAGTTTTCTCTCCGGACCCTACTACCCGACCGATCAGGAGCGCGTCTGATCGGTCATCCGACCGATCAGGACCATTCCAGTCCGATCAGGCTGTATCCTGATCGGTCAGGACGTGATCAGATCGAACGATCATCCGATCAACCGCATTAAATTTTGGTTGGTGGACCGATCCACCAACCGATTAACTCTCAAAACTTTCGTTTTCCCGAACCCTAGCGCCGAAACAACCTTGTGTGAGCGAGCTAGAGAGTTCTTGTGTCTTCCTTCTTCACTCGCGTGCGAGCGAAGGCTTCAGACGTTTTCTCCGAACTCCTTCACGCGCGTGCGTGCTCGAAGTGTTCTTCACTGTCGCGAGTCTTGTAATCTCTTCAAACAAACTTCAATGGTGCCGAAGTAAGATTTGATTTCAATTTTCCTTTCACAACAACTCTTAGAATATTTGTGAAGCTAACCATGTTTTGTTTTTGTTTTTGCCGTGACCCTCTTCCTCATTTCTTGACCAAAACATTTTATATCTATCTTTTGATTGGGTCTCATCTGATGATCAACTCCTGTATGATTCAATCTATGTCCATCTTACTATATTAATTGACCTCCTTAGAAAATCATCTAAAGGAAAAGAGAGCGTGGAGGGAAATCCGAGGGGGAAGGCTCCTTCCTCCTCTTCCAGAAGGCCACAGCCTTCCTCTAGCTCCAGGTTCCCAAATGCGGCCTGTGAGCAGGCTTTTCAAGCTAGGACATTCAAACTTTTACCCTGCAGATCCATTGACATTCCTTTCTTAACAGAGTTCTGCCCTTCTGTTATGGAGATTGTTACTTATTACAATCTGGGGTTTCTTCTTTCTTTGGAAAGAACCATAAATTACGACCTCGTCTCCGAATTTTATAACAACTTACAACCGAGTTCTATAGGGGGATTCGAGTTCACCACTCGAGTCGGGAAGATGAACCTTGACTTTTCATATGAGGTTTTGGCTGAGTACTTGGGTGGTCGACGATCACCGAATCTTTATTCGCTCTATCCTGACCTTCCTGATCCCCTGCTAGCACCCTTTGCAGACGTCACCCCTGATTCCATCCATCAGTATTTCTTTGGTTATCCGCGTCCAGACGGTCTTGATGAGCTTGGCCCTGACTTTCCTACCTTTGCGGCACTGCGTCTGTCTCCCACTAGCTATATACTATTCAAGATCATCACAAATTGTATCCTTCCAATCACCTCAAAACCCTTAGCTGAGATCCGACCCTATCACTGTTTGATGCTCTATGGCATGCACAACCGTTCGGATTTCGATATTATGGAGAGCATCTTCCAGTCCATTTTGACTTATCGAGAGGAGTCTAGCCGCCGCACTGTCTACATGCCTTTTGGTCACGTCATCACCGACTGGCTCATGTCAGTAGGTGTTGATGTTACCAAGGGTCGGACGGTGCCTATGGTACGACAGGATTGCAGACTTGGCCGGCGTGCTTTCGCCAAGTCTGGCATCATTGTTCGGGGGCCCGATCGGATGTTGATCTGGAAAGATGGTAGGGTTCTTGGGGAGTTACCACGGGGAGGTCCACAGGGTCAGGTGCCAGCCGCTGCTGCTGATGATGATGACTACGACGAGACTGAGCCTGATCTGCGCTGGCAGATCACGGAGCTGGATCAGACCCTCTAGCAGGATCTTCAGTTGCGCGAGGCTTACCGCGAGGAGACCCGATCACGATTCAGCTCTATTGAGCACAGACTGACCCGGATCGAGATCGACGTCTCAGGGACCCGCACTCTCCAGCAGACATGGTATGATGAGTGGCGCAGCCACACATTTCCTGGAGGTGCACCTTCTGTGAGTACTACACCAGGGTCCTTGGCTCCTGCTGATGCTACGATGGACGACCTTATGCGCGATGACGACCCACCTACTGACACTTGAGCTCAAATATCTATTGTTTTATCATGATTTGCGTATTTGACTATGATACTTTTGGGCTGTATGCCCTCTGACTTTGTTGTTGTGATCTTGAGTCACACATATTTTGCTACTTGCTTGGATGTTTTCATGCTTTGACTTGTCTGCCATGCTTATTCTACTATTGTTGATGCCTTGATGATTATGAACCTGTTATCTGCATGATTGTTCGATTGTCATATTCATGCTTACATTGTCATGTCTATTTGATACTTATGAATATTATGGCATGCTTTGGGAGTCTATATTTCATACTCATATGATGCATGTGATTGCTATGTCTTGCTATAATTTTTCACATGTGTTCGTATGATTAATCCACAAACTATCACACTTTTGTTAATACCCCTAGGGTTGAGGGGGAGGTTGTTTAAACTTAACAGCCCCTCTAGCTCCTTTTCGGTGTTCGACAAAGGGGGAGAGTGTGGATTGGTTAAGTTTAGCATGATCATGTTGTAGGGGGAGGATCTGGATTCCCCTATGATTCTAAAGTTGGAATATTGATTGAGAATCCCTAAACTTAAAATCGGGTTGTCAAACAACAAAAAGGGGGAGATTGTTGATGCAGTCTGGCCCTGATTGTTATTTTGGTGTTGACAACGATTTTAGTTTAGGAGGATGACTATGATGATTAAGTCCTGATCGAGGATTAGACATGATATGGAAAATCCTAACCTGAGAGGTTAGGTGTGGAAAATCCTAGCTTGGAGGGCTAGGTGTTGGAAAATCCTAACCTGGGAGGTTAGGTGTTGGAAAAGTCCTAATTCGGAAGGGTTGGGTGAAAAGTCCTAGCTTGGAGGGCTAGGTGAAAAGTCCTAACCTGGAGGGTTAGGTGCAAATTCCCATCCTGGAGAATTAGGTGAAAAAGTCCTGGCTTGGAGGGTCAGGTGCCTAGCTTGGAGGGCTAGGTTGGATGATGTTCTAACTCGGAAGAGTTGGGTGAAAAGTCCTAGCTTGGAGGGCTAGGTGAAAAGTCCTAGCTTGGAGGGCTAGGTGAAAAGTCCTAACTTGGAGGGTTAGGTGCAAATTCCCAACTTGGAGAGTTAGATGGAAAAATCCTTAGCTTGGAGGGCTAAGGTGGATGAATTCCTAGCTTGGAGGGCTAGGGTTGAGTCACTGGATCGGTCTGGTGACCGATCAGGGACATTGGCACGCTGCTCCTTAGTGGATCGGTATGGTGACCGATCCAGCTATGTCTGATCGGACTGGTGACCGATCAGGGAGCGCACAGTGAGATTGGGAATCTACTGTGTGGCTCCTGATCGGACTGGTGACCGATCAGGGAGTAGGCTGCTTCCTTGCTGTCTTGCTCCTGATCGGTCTGGTGACCGATCAGGGAGCAAACGGTGAGTGAGTTCCCTTACTGATCAAAGTTTTGGATCGGTCCGGGGACCGATCAGGGATCTTGGATTTGATTAAAAAGTAACTGTTCATCTTGCCTGATCGATCTGGGTGACCGATCAGGATCCATTCTGATCGGTCTGGTGACCGATCAGGCTTCACCCTGATCGGTCTGGTGACCGATCAGGCGTGTATAGCTGCAAGAGCTGGGAATCCCAGCGAAGCAGTGGATCGGTCTGGTGACCGATCCACACACCCTAGATCGGTCCGGTGACCGATCACTTTAATTCAAATTTCACTGTCAGACGTGGTCAGAGCGTCTGAGCGTATCCGATTTGCTGATGTATGTTCCTGAGATTTGATATGCTGCTTGATTTACTGCTCTAATGCTCTGATTGAGTTTCAGGTGACAGGGGAGGATTCAAACACTCAAGGAGAAGTCAAAGAGTGCTTTCCTTGGAGCAGGTTTGTCTCTTTCTCATCTCAGGTTGCAACGACGAGCTGCAGACTGGAGCTGAGACTGGAGCTTGACTGAGGGGAGCTCAGTGATTCCAGAGATAGCTCAGTAGAGGCTGGCATTGGCAGATGAGTAGCTGGGAGCTACAGAGATGTTGTCACTTGTCGCTTGGCGGAGAAACAAAAAGGAACGCGAGAGTAACGAGTTAATCAGTTCTTCAAGCTTTTCGTGCTCTTGAGTTCCTGTGTGTTACAAGCTTGCTGTTCTTGAGTTCTTCAACCATTCTAAGCAAGCTATTGAGGAGCAATCATCATACTTGAGCGCTTGAAGGAGAAAACAAGAAGCTTGGAGTCCGACAGTGGGAAGACACGAAGCAGACAGGGGTCTGCGTGAGATCGCCACTGGGTGGAGCTCAGGGAAGCTTGCTGTGTTTTGTCCTCGCTAAGTGTTTGAGTAAGATCCTTCTTGTTGTTGTTTCATTGTGCTCATTATATATCATTGTGAAACACGCTGTGGAGAGGTTTCTCCACCGAGAAGGAGGTTGCTTCATATCCGGTGTTAACCGGGGCTTGATCTGCCGACGATCAAGGGATCACCCACCTCAAGGGCACGCCAAGGAGTAGGGGCAAGTTATCCCCGAACCTTGTATACCCTCCTTGTTAGCGATCTTGCTAGTTGTGTTTGTTTTGCTTTCGTTTCGTTTTTCTGCATACTCTGTTTTCTACTCTTTCCGCTGTGCTACTGATATTTGAGTTGCAGAAATCGTGATAAGTTTAGAAGGGAAGTGATTGTCTATATTCACCCCCCCCTCTATAGCCATCTCGTTCCCAACACTTTGTTCAAGGCTTAACCTACACGGTTAGATATGGATCATGGCTCCAGCTCGAGCTTCTTCCGGCAGTTAGTCTATAATCTTTCCCGTGTATTTTCAATATGGGACTATATTTGCAACCTTACAATCCCAATAATCCCCCCTCAAACAAAGGATCACATGCCCCCTCTCAAGCAGAAAGTCTTTCTGTTTAATGTCCGATCCTCAACCTACCAGAACTTTCTGCCCCTCGGTCCACTCGACCTACTAGGACTTCACTGCCTAGTCACAATTAGGACTTCTCTACCTAGTGTCTGGTCCTCTTGATCAAGACACAGGAGCCCACACTTCCATTGTTCAAGGCTTAACCTACATGGTTATATCTGGATTATGGCTCTAACTCAAGCTTCTTCCAGCAGTTAGTCCGGTGAAGAGGGACTTGGCTATGATACCAATTGTTGGGGCTCCAAGGATATACGTATCTCCACAATGCCATAATATTGTCCACTTTGGGCCTAAATCCTCATAGTTTTGCTCTTAGGTTCTCCCCAAAAGGCCTCATACCAATAGAGATATCTTTCCCTTATAAGTCTATGATCTTTCTCATGTATTTTCAATGTGGGATTATGATTGCAACCTTGCAACCCCAACAATGAGAAGGGGTTGATTCTTAAGGGTTTGGAAGGCTGTAGTATTTCTTACCACTAAGAGACAATCCACTTGTAGGACCATTGCATGTGAGAGGGGATGAATCACGTGTAATTTTTTTGAAAAAATAATTCACTTTTCAAAGTAGAGAGAAAGAGTACGTGCGCAACGAAAATAAAGATAAAAAGCTCAAAGTTCGAACACAGGTCGATTTTACTTACTTCGGAGCCTTCGACGACTCCTACTACAAGGCCCAGGTCCCTTGGATCTTTCTAATGGACAATCCACTAATACCCTCTACCGGTAAACTCCCGGTAACGTGATCAAATACTATGAGTAGGAAGCGCAACAACCCTATACTTCCTACTTGATTAAGCACAAATAAATAAATTCGTTACGAAACACAAGTGTACAACTTTTGATTGGCTCATGTGTTGACGTTGATCTTCAGGCAGCGGTCAGACGTGGTCATGTCGAAGAGGGGTTACAGAAGGAAGATGAGGAAGTAGCAGCAGGATGAGCGCGTGAGCTTGAAAGTTGTAGAAGAAAGTGTTGTTTTGAGCTCTTGGTGAAGACACCCGTATAAAGCGTATCTGAGGTGTCTCAGTTCCCAACTGAGGTGTCTCAGATAAAGGAAATTCAATCCTTAAACCAAAGTCGTTGTTGTCGCTGATCATCCACTGGAAGGCGCCTTAGATCCCAAGTGAGGGGCCTTAGTTCCCAACTGAGGTGTCTCGGATCTGAACGGAGGCGCCTTAGCTCGCTAAAATTCCATCTTCAGTGCAAACTTCACGGAGCCATTTTCATCCACCTGAGGCGCCTCCAGTCCAAACTGAGGCGCCTCGGGTACTATTCATCCAAAAAAACTTTTGTTGAAAAACCTCTGCAAAACCAGGTTAGTCCAAAAATGAATATACCCTACAAAACAAGGTTAGTAAACATACAACATGAACTAAATGAAATGAGTATTAAATAAACCCTATCTTCCCAAGACCAGGATCTAGTCAGAGGCCTCAACTTAGAGATCCGAAATGGTTCTAAGTTGGTGTTGGGATAGGGTATGGTAGGTTTCCTAAGCAAACACGAGGTCGTCCATGAGAGGCCTCTCCATGTCTACGGATTAAAAACTTTAATCCGAATGGACACCTATCTCCCAAACGACCGTCTCGTCGTCGTACTAATTGGTTCAAGCTACAACTTAGCCAAATTCAAAGTTCGAGCCTTGTAACTCGCCTAACCAATTGGTCACGGAAAAGACGACGAGCGGATCACCGATTTTGTGTTTATTATCCGGGTCCATGACATAATTAATTATTAACATTAATTAACAAATAATTAAGACCATGATAATTAATTAAAACCACACATGAAATGATAAGAATATCAAAGGAGCCAAGGAAGAGTTTATACCTTCCCGTTACCTCACGATCTTCTATCGTATGACCCTCCCCTCTTGGACGTCGTGTGGGCGACGATATACCAAGAACCGGAATCACCAAGGGCCACCAATCAATCCTCCTTCTTCCTTCTCTTCAATGCACCGAAACCCTAGAGGCTAGGGTTGCCGCCGGCCAAGTGAAGGTTGATCTTCTATTCCTCCTTGTGCCGCCCACCAAGTGGGCAAGGGAGGAAGATGAAGATGATCAAGAAGAAGAGAAGAAGCTTCTTCTACACCTTCCTTATCCGGCCAAGTCCTCTCCACGTCCTCTACCTTGCGGCGCCACCACCACCAATGAGGAATTCTCACTGCCGGCCAAGTCCCTTCTCCTTAAGCTGCCACGTGCCACAAAAGGTGAAGAGTATCTCCTCCTTGTCCTTGTGATCATTGGGCATCAAGGTTCCTGGATGAGGGGATGAAAGGAAGAAGAAGAAGAGAGGACTCTTCTTCTCTTCCACTCGCCGGCGTGCCCTAGAACCGGTTGGGGTGGCTACTGTCGGCAAATTCCCTCATCCACTCAAGGTGTCTCCGACCAAGATAAGAGGAGAAGAACCCCTTGCTCCCTTGTGCCGAACCTCAAGAAGAGAGAAATAGAAGAGAGGAGAAGAAACCAATTCCCTCACCTTCTTCACCACCGTCAGCCAACCCTAACCCTAGGGGACAGAGAAAAGAGAGAGAGAGAGAAGAGAAGAGAATTAGATTAATTGGAATTCTTGGTTTCATGACACTATGGGGTATTTATAGGGCTACAATAGGGACCATGAGGAGGAGTTGGGTCTTGGCCTGCTAATGGATCCAAACCCACCATTAATGAAGATCCATTCCACTAAAGGATCCTCAATGAACTACCTCACCAACTCCCATATTTTCATATGGGCTCCACCTATTATGAGTACAATTTCTCCCCGTGTTTAAGATATCAAATGTCATTGATTAATTTAAATTATTGACAATTTAAATTAATCAACCTCTAACTCCTTGACTAGTACCACTCAACCTTATCATCATGTTGGACCAAGTCCACTTGCAAGATTTAATATGATGAATCTTATGAGCTCATCAACGGGGCATCATCATCCCGACTCAACAGGACATGAATTTCGTCTATAATCAACAACACACCATGTAAATAATATTATTTTCTAACTTACCGGGTCTATCGATTTAGCAGAATAAATCTCGCCCATTGGTAAATCAAAGAAATAACTACTAAGTACATGTGCCCGTTATTATATTGGAATTCAGAGTATGGACTTCCATAATAAACCGAGGTTCTATCCAATTATAACATCAGTACAAATTGGATGATCTCTATGTTAGTCCTGCTCAATTCACACAAAGTGCACGAGTATAATTTTATGGTCAAGACAAACCAACCCCAAATTACACTACAACCATCCCGATGGTTTGTCCAACTCCATCTCGGTTGTGAGCCTCTACTTATACTCTACAAGGGACTGATAACATGATCTTCTGTGTGTCACCACACACCATGTTATCTTCAATGCAAAGTATCAGACATTTATGCATATACTAATATAAATATGCATCAATGATCTTGTGATTCTCTTTCAAAATGTAGATGTCTATACAAAAAGTAAGACTTTTAGTATACATCCTAATAGTTGGACTGCGCCTAAAGTCCCAATTGGAGCTAATTCTCACCGAAATTCGCTCCTCCAGTGACTTACCTCACTTACCTTGTGTAGATTTTCTTAGCTCTTTAACCCACCAGGACTTTTGCCAAGTCTCCACCAACTTGGAGTTTTGCCAGGACTCCACCACCCTAGACTTTGGCCAGCAGTCAGCTCCTCGGATCCAACTGCTGTTTTGCTAAGACTCCACCACCTTAGACTTCTTGCTAGGACTCCATCACCTTGGACTTCAACCTGGTGTCAGGTTCTAAGTTTTTCAATCCTACACACTCGGTAGCAAGATTAGATAACCACAAATCTAACTTTAACCTATTTGTCATTCATTAAAACATGAGTTTGACCATTAGTGCAAACTGCACCAACAATCTTTCCCTTTCTAATGAAATGACAACCTGGGTTATAGTTAAAAAATAAACATCAATAATAACCAAACAACAATAATAATAAGGTTCAATGACATACTTTAAAATTAGAGTTAGCTTAAAATATTTTAGATATTTTACTTTTCTAGCTTATAACCCATAATCCTCCCCCATTGACATTTATCAAAATAAACAATAATGTTATTATCTAAGAGAATGAGCACATGCAATTTGAAAAGAAACTAAGGATAAAGATTTATTAGAAACATTTGAATTTAAGGGGAGACTCATACTTGAAACGATTTTCAAGCAATGTAAAGATAGTTTCAAAATCCATAATTGATTAAAAATTTGAGCTAAGTTTAAGAGAAAATTAATTCTGTGAATTTTGTTTTCAAAACTCTTAGGAAAGATGAGTTCTTACCTGTAAGCGAGTTTTTGAAGCAATAATTTTTTAAGTCAGAGTATACATTTTCAAAGAAAGATAATTTTTTTTAATTTATACTTAAAATAATTTATCAAGAAAGTTTTAAAGAACCATTTTCAAATAGATATGAAAGTATAACATTTTACTAAAGAGGAAAAATAGTAAAAATGTAAAAATTAACTCTAATGAACTATTCTCAACTCTTAAATGGACATCAACATTTCAAAACTAATTTTTCAAAGATAAGTTTTAGGCAAATAAAAATGTATAGAAAGGAAGGAGAAAATTTGCAACATCTTTTTGAAAATAAGTTTTCACAACTAAATTAAGTAGTAATTTTCAAAACTAAAGTGTATAGAAAGGAAGGGGAATAGTTTGTCAAAATATGTCCAGGTAAAGGATTATTTTTCAAAAAATATTTTAAAGCTATATTTTAAAAAGATGATTTGAATACCAATTTAAGAACATAATGTTGATGCAGTCTGACCCTGATTGTTGTTTTGGTGTTGACACCGATTAGTTTAGGTTGATGAGATGATTATAACTAAGTCCTGGTCGGGGACTGGGCTTTGGATGAATGAAAAGTCCTAGCTTGGAGGGCTAGGTGTGGAAAGTCCTAGCTTGGAGGGCTAGGTGTGGAAAGTCCTAGCTTGGAGGGTTAGGTGTGAAAAGTCCTAGCTTGGAGGGCTAGGTGTGAAAAGTTCTGGCTTGGAGGGCCAGGTCCTAGCCTGGAGGGCTAGGTTGGATGAAATCCTGGCTTGGAGAGTCAGGTCCTAGCCTGGAGGGCTAGGTGGATGAAACCCTGGTTTGGAGGGTCAGGTCCTAGCTTGGAAGGCTAGGTTGGATAAAACCCTGGCTTGGAGGGCCAGGTCCTAGCTTGGAGGGCTAGGTTGAAGTCCCGGTGAGTGAGACTAGGCATGGAGTCTTGGTCCGGGGGACTGAGCACGAGTCAGGGGAGGCTGGGAGCTAGTTCTCTTGACTTAGAGTGGGTTTGGCATTGCCCAGATCGGTTTGGTGACCGATCAGGGAAGTTGGCACGGTGTTCCCTCGTGGATCGGTTTGGTGATCGATCCAGCGATATCTGATCGGTCTGGTGACCGATCAGGGAACATACGGTGACTTTGGCAAACCTACTGATCGGCTTCTGATCGGTCTGGTGACCGATCAGGGAGCATACAGTGAGTTTGAGAACTTTACCGATCGACTCCTGATCGGTCCGGTGACCGATCAGGGATACTGTTCGGATCGTTCTGGTGAACGATCAAACGTCGCGAACTTCTCACTATAACCGATTAGGTTGGAGCCTGATTGATCGGAGGGAGGCCTGATCGGTCACCAGTCCGATCAGGCCACATCCTGATCGGTCTGGGGACCGATCAGGAGGTTTGGACTGCGGCCCCTGGGAAATCACCCTGCAAAGGGGTGGATCGGTCTGGTGACCGATCCACGACTTGGGATCGGTCTGGTGATCGGTCCCGGAGAAGTTGCGATTTCTGATTATGCGTTGGGGATCGATCAAGATGAAGCCTGATCAGTCTGAACCCAGCCTGATCGGTCTGGTGACCGATCAGGAGTCACTCTAATCGGTCCGGTGACCGATCAGTAGCTGGCAGCTTTAATTCAAAAACGCTGTCACAGCTCTGATTACGTCTGTTTCTCTGCTGGTTCGCAACTGATCTCTGCTCCTAACGTCTGATTGTTGATACTCCATTGATTTGCTAAGCTAATGAGCTGCTAAGTGTGCAGGTTACTCAGGTTTACTTCAAGGGAGTCAAACTAAGGCTTTTGCTACGACAGATTGGGCAGGTTTCCATCTCAGGTTGCAACGGATGCTGGCGCTGCTGGAGCTGCTGACTGGGGCTCGACTGAGGGAAGCTCAGGGAGTCCAGGAGAGCTCAGTGGTAGGTGAGTAGTTGCAGTTGAGCAGCTGAGAGCTGCAGAGAGGTGGTTGTGACCTGACGATCAGTGGGAGAGGCTTAAGGGCTTGGTAGCGATGAAGCCTCAGTAACACTTGATCACTTCTTGCAACAAGCTTTGCTCCATCACTTTGCAAACACTCTGATTCTTGGAGCAACATACTTGAGCACTTGGAGGAAACAAGAAGCTTGATGAGTCCATCAGTAAGAAGACACGAAGAAGGGAGTTCTTGCGTGAGATCTGTGCTGAGTGGAGTTCGGGAGAAGTTCTCTTGTGTTCCTTTGGTTCTTAGTGCTTTGTAAGCCTTCTTGTTTCACTGTTCTTAACTTCATTATTTCTGTGAAACGCTGTGGAGAGGTTTCTCCACCAAGAAGGAGGTTCTATTTGATATCCGGATTTTCCGGGGCTTGATCTGCCGATGATCAAGGGATCGCCCACCTCACGGGCACGCCAAGGAGTAGGGGCAAGTTATCCCCGAACCTTGTAAACCCTCCTTGTTAGCGATCTTGTTTGTTGCTTTAGTTTGTTTTTGTTTTCTGCGTTTCTGCATTTCTCTGTTTTCATTGTTTCTGCTGCTGTGCTACTAACCGTGAAGTGCAGAGAAACCCTAAAGTGAAAGAAGTTTGTGTCTGGTTATATTCACCCCCCTCTCTAGCCATCCAAGTTCCAACACATAATTACCAACTTTTTTTTAAAAAATAAAGCATTCTGAAAATAGAATTGTCTAGATTAAAATATTTTAAAGTTTAAACACTTTAAGAAAGGAAGAAATAGAATAAATTTTAATGCTCCCTCTGAGTCAATTGATTGCATATCCTTGTTGGTTTCCACTAAAGGGGATGCCAGGCCGCACATGAACCTCTCCATATCCACGGATTAAAATTTTCAATCCGAATGGAGACCTATTTCCCAAACGACCATCTCATCATCGTGCTATCTGATTCGAGCAATCGCTTGAACAACCAAGTTGTTCTAGCGATTAATCTCGTCTAATCGATTAGCCGCGAAATAGACGATGAGTGGATCGCTAGTTTTTGTGTTTATCATCGGGGTCCATGACAATTAATTATCATAATTAATTAACAAATAATTAACATCATGATAATTAAACAACACATGTAATTAAACAATCACATGAAATAATAAGATCAAAGAGCCATGGGAGATGTTATACCTTCCCGTTTACCTCGCGATATTCAACTGTATAACCCTCCCTTTCTTGGACGTCGTGTGGGCGACGATCTACCAAGAACCGAAGTTACCAAGGCTACCAACACCACCTTCTTCAACTCCACCGAAACCCTAGAGATAGGGTTACCGCCGACTAATCTTCTTCTTCTCCTCCCTTGCACCGCCGGCCCTTACAACCATCCCGATAGTTTGTCCAAATCTATCTCGGTTGTGAGCCTCTACTTATACTCTACAAGGAACTGATAACATGATCTTCTGTGTGACATCACACACCATATTATCTACAATGCAAAGTATCAGACAATATGCATATACTAATATAAACATGCAAACAGTGATCTTGTGATTCTCTTTCAAAATGTAGATATCTTATATAAAAGCAAGGTTTTTAGTATACATCCTAACAATCCTTAATATATGTTTTCCCAAAAAACACTTGAAAGCCTAATTAGGTTTGGAAGAGTTAAGTTAAAAACCAATTCTTAATTTTGAAATGGAATTTTCAAAAGATATCTAAGTAGGTGGTATAAGTCAAGTTTAGCATGCATGAGTAAGAAAGTAAAACATCAGTTAACTACAACAACAGTCATAACTCAAACCACAAAGCAAGTCAGAGAGCAAAGCAAGTCGCAGTCCAACATGCAACATCAGTCAACTCAAAATACAAAGTTAGTCAAACCCAAGCAAAACAAAAATCAACTAGGTCTCGTCTGAAGGAGGTGAAGATGGTGGAGCAAAGGTTCGCGTCAGATCCTCCATCCTATGGAATCCTGTGGTGATCTGAGTGCGAAGTCCTATAATTGACTCTCGAATCTCCTCATGAAGTTCGGAAACTGCACCTCGGACCTCCTCGCGAAGGTTGGAAATGGATTGCTGGATCAAGAGTGAGGACTCCTTGAGTTGGGTAAGTCGTTGCTCTACAGACCTAGTGTAGTCAGATCCGTAAAGATCTAGAAAGATGAAATCTGGAACCTCCTCATCTGCTGCATCGGTTGCTTGCTCAGCTGGCTACTCTCCTGCTCTGACTGGCTAATCGACTGGCTAATTGGCCATCAGATTGGCTCTCTGCTTGGCTGCTGCATTTGGCTAGGCAGGTTCGACAGGTGGAGCACCCACTCTCTAAGATAGAACTCCCTTAACACTAACCTCTATATAGGCTAGGGACATATGTCACTGACCTATGAAGTCATACTCACTTAGTAAAGTGAGTGGTCCCTGGGAGACGTCAATGCCTATGGTTGAGAAAAGAGTTGTCAGAATGTGGCAGTAGGGCATATGTACTCTCTTTTTGGTGATAGTGGATGATGCAAGGATAATGTTGTGGAATATATGGGATGCTATGTCAATGTCGAGTCATTGTCATAGGGCATAAAGAAAAAAGGAGTGAGAGGGATGGATGGTCGGCACATCTCGAGATGTGACTGACAAGATATAAGTAGTGAGAACTCTATACAACACATAATCATAGACTCTAAAGGATAAGGACCTAATGTCAGTCACAGTAGGAGTTCTCTCTACCCTAAAAAGTATATATGGATATTATCCAATGTGATGTGTGAGTAGGGTTCACCAAATGATAGCTCCCTACTAGAGAAGCAGAGAAAGGGACATGTAGAGGCCTTGAGTCCTAAGTGATCGATCAGGATAGTAGAGAAGAACATGAGGTCTCTCTCTGCCACTCTCATGGAATAGGTCACGTCATTAACCCAATTAAATTATGATAAAATTAGGAGCACAGGGTTAGGTTGTATGATTGACTATAAAATAAGAGTTGGTTCAATCGATAGTAATCAAATATTTCAACAAGTCTAGGCAGTAGCTATGAAAATATGAGTGATTTAGGCACTTAATTTTCAGGGGTACAAATGTATGCTCTAAGGACCTAAGCCTAAGTCATTCATTGGGGAATTTATCGTCAGAAGAGGGAGCATCCGCTCTGCTTGTGGATGATGGATTTAGAACCCACTTTTTCCTAGATAATCCAATTTTACAACAACCATGATACAATCACATAAACCATCAACAATAAGCATAGAAATAAAAAATGGACGATACGAATAGATGTTGTTTACCTAGGAGGCATTGTTGAAGGTTGATGAGTTGAATTTTTGGTGAGAGAGGGTTATGGAGGTGCCTTTGATGATGGCAGAAGGAAGAAGAAGAGGGGTTCGGCGAGAAAATGAGGATTCTGTTCATTTTTTTTCTTTTCGCGAACTGAGGCGCCTTAGTTATTAAGTGAGGCACCATAGTTTAAAAGTGAGGCACCTCAGTTTGTTTCTAAGGCACCTTAAGTCAATTTAGGCAGGATTTCTACTGCCGTGCATGGGAGGTGCCTTGGCTCAGCTATGGCATCTCAGTTTTGCATGTGAGGCTCCTTGGCTTAGCCGAGGAGGCCTCAGTTTACCTTAACGCTTGGTTTTTGAGGTTGAAATTTGAACATGATTGTGTGGGATCGTAGTGATCGATAAGGGGGGGGGGGTAAATATCGATTACGTATTTTCGGATAAATCAGATTTGACGCAGCAAAAAAAAAAGTCAAAAACACGGCTAACACCTTATTTTTTACTTGGTTCAGAGTCTGTGATGACTCCTACTCCAAGGTCCATGGTTCATGACCATTTTCGATGGAAAATACTATAATTCATAAATGGAGTACAAGAATAATGATTAAGTACAGAAATAAAATGAAAATTATACCAACGACACTTACAGGAAGAATTTCGTTGTAGAAGCGGCGTGTCGTCGATCTTGAACTTCATGGGCACAAAGAACTTGAGCATGGAAGCTTTATCGTTGAGATTTCAAGAGCTTGAATTGATGTCTAGAAGCAAGGGGTGAAACCCCTTTTATACTGCTACTTGGGCGCCCGAGAGGCTATGGGGGCCCCTCCATGTCACCGTTTTGGCCGTGTCGTTATCCGTAGACTCGACCAAACTTTATCCTCTTCTTGGGCGCCTGATAAGTACCATTTTATTGATTATTTTAGTTGCTAAAATCCATGTTTGACCTATGTTTTTATTGCTTAATTGTGAAATTACTCTAGGTTTTAGAACTTCCTCTTATTTTGGACTTAATTGCAAATTTACACATATTTGGATTATTTGGCCACTAAATTTTTGATCTATTTTTGTAGGCATGAAATGTTCATGGACCTAGGGCAAACTGGGTCAAACCTGAGTCGGAAGTGGACCCAGATCGAGTTATCAAGTTTCGGATTAATCTGGGCCGTCCGATTCAAAAGCGGCTAGATCTGAGCCATCCGGGACCATCTGAAGCAATCCGAGCTAGGGTTAGGGTTGATCAAGCACTCTGATCAAGATCTATAGGTTTCATCCCAATCAGAGCTCAATCAACCGTTGGATCAAGCTCGGAGGGCTCTAGATCGTTCATTCAAAGATTAGGTTGATCTGGACCATCCGTTACAAATCTGGAGGATCCGAGCTACCACGAGGCAGATCCTGACCCTTGATCAACATCTGGAAAGTTTGGGTCAGATCAAAGCAAGATCAGCCGTTGGATTTCCTCAAATCAATCTGGGCCGTTCATTCATAATTACTTAAGGAAATTTTCCCCGCAGCTCAGCTCTGTCACGTCTCCGCCGCACTGCCTTCCTTCTTCGTTTTGTTCTTCACTATTTTTAGCTAGTTCTTCAATCCAAGGGGCGCGACGACCACCTCATCTCTTCATCTAGATCAAGTCGAGGTCACTGGGGAGAGCAATCGGTGGAGTTTCAGCTCGGAATTGGGCAAGAACAGGGCTGAGTGAGGGTTTCCTCAGCTTTGCATTTGATAGCTTCAATTTCGGTTTTGTCAAGTTCTTCATCAATCCAAGCTATTCAGAGGGGTTCCGTGAAGTGTTTGGATCATTCCCGCACCTTCATTTCAATCAGACAAGGCTGAATTGAAGAAATCGATTGGGGTTTCCCTCTTGAACAGAGTTTGAGCTGAAATGGATCGCAGATTCAGTTCCCCAGTGAATTGCTGAGCTTAGGGGTTCGAGGCCAGCCCTTGCGTGACGAACAAGGAGACCTTGAGCTAATGGAGTGATTGAGGTTTAGATTTCTTGTTGCAATTTCATGTTTCTAGCTGTAATTTTCGAATTCTGTAGTGTTTCATTTCTGAATTTCGTATCAACCACTTAGTTTCAATTTTTGAATTGTTCCAGCTCTAATTAGTATTTCAATGCTTCAAGTAGATAGTTAGATTGCTTGCTCAGTGGTCAATTGAATTTAATTTAGTTTATTTTCTGTTTATTCCTTGCGTATCAGTGGTAGCTTGCGTATCAGCTCTGCTTTTCCATTTCCAGCTTAGTTTTTGCAATTTTTCAGTTTATTTCGAATTCAATTCGTTTCTGGTTTTAGTTCCTGAGATTTAAGTCGACATTTAGTTAGCTAATGTAATTGATTTGAGTTCGTTTAGCTTTCACTTCAAAATTCTGCAGTTTAGTTTCAGCTAGCTGTTTATAAGTCTCCATGTCACTCAGCAGTTTCAGTTTTAGCTTGCATTGTATCAGTTCAATGTTTCTGAAGTTTGAATCAAGGGAACTTTAGTTTTTCCGAATCTCATTGGAACCATAGATTGTTTACCTGAATTTAGATTGTTTTGTTGTGTTTGTTTTGCATTTGAAGTGTTCTTGAAATTCTGCACTGCCCTTTGCATTTTCTGTTTCTGAATTATTCTGTATTTCGATTCTGGATTTCTTCTTCCAGCTTTAAGTTTCATTTGACTGGTAGTTTACATTCCAATGCTGTATAGATTAGTTTCAAATCTTAAGTGTTAGATAACAGTCCTGCCTTAACATCATTTTCGGTACATGCAGTTTTCCTTCTCTTGCGTGCCAAGTTGCTGAAATTCGGTACTTTGTATCAAGTTCAGTTTAGGCAGTGATTGGGACCAAGTTTTAGGGTATTTTTAGTGTGCTATATTGTCTGAATCAACTGGTACTGCATTCATCCATTTCTGAATTTTCCCTGCATTAGTTGGCTTGCAAAACTTGTAGCAGAGTTGAGTTGTAGCTTGTTTAAAGTCTGAATTTCGTATGCTATTATTGTGTTAAGATTGTTTGCTTTCCGAAAATTGCCATCACTGCCTTATTCTTTTGTTTAGCATTTATTTTGCATGTGAACTCAGATTTGCCTTCATAGATTGTTTAAGTGGCTTTGATTGAGTTGTTAGTTGGTTAAGTTCATCAATTGCCATACCTTGTTGAATTCGTCTAGCTAAGATCTTTCTTTTCCTTGTGTTTTCCATTTCGAATTGAACCCAAACTCAAATCACATTTGAAACCCAAAATTCACAAACGATACATAAACACGAGCTCGAATCACACAACGTCAACTAGTCCCGAGGAAAAATACGACCTGTGGCCCCTTTACTACGTTTTCATATTTTGTTTGCAAAAGGGTTTCCAACATTTTATAAATATTCTAAATTCTGATGGTCCCACAATTCATGACAACTTTAACCTAGTATTTCGGGTCCATCAAATTTTTGGCGCCGTTGCCGGGGAAGCAACTAGTTGATTTGTTTGATTTTTGCTTGTGTGCTTTTGGGCATATCATTTGATTCTATCTTATTTTGCTTTATCTTTTGTATACGGTTGCTGCCATTTTTCTTGTTTGATTTGTGACAGGGCTGCAAGATCAAAATGTTTTCACCAGAGTTCTGTAAAGAGATAAAAGAGGCATTGATGGAGTTGAAATGTTGGGTTAAGGTGTTGGAATATCAACAAAAACATAAAGCTCAGTCATCTACTTACCAGCAGCCGATTCAGCCTACATTTCAGCCACCTCAGCCACAATTTCAGAGTTTCCAGCGATTTCAGCAGCCCGATCAAGACTTCCAACAGCCCTATTCGAATTTCCAGCAACCAATTCAGCAATTTCAGCCCAACTTTCAGCAACCTTATCAACAAGATCAATTACCTTTTCAAGGAATTCAGCAAGGGTGTTTAAATAATCAGAATTTTCAGCAACCACCCTTCCCTCAAGTTCAACCAAACCCAAATTTTCAGCATCTTAACCAAGATTTCCAGTAGCCTTATTTAAGCTTTCAGCAGGGTAATAATCAATTTCAGCCTCAACCTCAGCCATGGCAGCAAGAATTTCAATCCATACAGAATTTTCAACAACCTTTTCAACATTCACAGCCACACGATCCAAATTTTCAGTTTCAAAATCAGAATTTTCAGTCCCAACTATTTCAGAGTTTCCAGAATAAAAATTTTCAGCCATCTCCACCAAGTTGTGAGCCAAATTTTCAGCAGTTTAATCAGCCCATTCAATCATTTGAGCAGCTTAAACAACTTCCATTTCAGCATGCACAACCTACTCTTGGTCTTCAGCAGCCTTATGTTACTTTTCAAGACCAACAAGAGCTTGAGGCTCAACAACAAAGGTTTGGGGAAATTGTGCAACAAAGAATTCAAAACCTTAGAAGGTAAATGGGACAATTGGCTAGTGATTTGAATCAGATAAAAGCCCAAGAATCAGGACAATTATCTTCTCAAGCTACTTTTAATTCTGAGAGCCCCGGAGTTGATTTTATATCAGTTCAAGGTGACCCTAGTGCATGGCCAAGTCCTTCTTCAAGTGATCTTGCAAAATTGGTGGAAGAAGAAGAAGAAGACATCAAATATAGGGCACCTACAGCATGCATCCCTCCGGAGATTCTTGCTCAAAATTCATTTCCAAATTTTTCAGCTCAAGAAGAAGAAACTGAAGCTCCACAGGACCATTCGAGACTTTTATTTTGTGATGATAGTATTATTGATGGTCCTAATTTTTCTGACATTGTTGTTGCAGATATTACAGAAGGAGCATGCATAGAAGATGATTCCATACGTGTAGGGGATTGCACTAAGCCCCAGGGACCACCACAAGATTCAGAGGATGAACCAGAAAGTGTAGGGACTTGCATGGTGGCAGCAAGAACCCAAGGATCACCTGCTTTAGTTGATTGTCCACCAGAACCTAAACCTGAAGTGGAGCTTGAACATGATCAGGAGGAGAACACGGATACATCTACTCCTGTAGAACCTCCATGTATTGTTCAGCACGCTCAGGTAAGTATTTCTCCTTTTTGTTCAGAAAAATTCAGAAAGGTACCTAGTGCTGACTTTATTGGTTATGATGAATTTATTGATATACCTTATGTAGAAACTACTTGTGCAAATCCAATAGAGGTACCAAAAATTGATTTCATTGGTCGTAGTGCATTACTTGATACATCTCTTGTAGATATGGATTGCGAAATAATTTTAGAGGCACCTATAATTGATGTTGTTTGTTATGATGAATTACTTGATACATCTTTTGTAGATATGGATTGTGAAAAATTTTTAGAAGTGCCTGAAATTGATGTTATTTACTGTGATAAATCTCTTGCTATATCTTATGCTGAGGTTGAATGTGAAAAACTTATGGAGGTATCTGAGATTGATTTTATTGGCTGTGACACACTGCTTGATACATCCTTGATGGAAAATAATTGTGAAATTTCTATTGAAGTGCCAAAAATTGATTTCTTTATTTGTGATGAATTTCTGGATGCAAATTTTGTAGAAAATAATTGTGAAAACTTTATTGAGGCACCAAGAATTGATTTAATTGGATGTGATGCAGTTTTGGATACATTTAATGCAGAGACTGAATCTATTTCATTTCTTTCTGACCCTGCACGCTTGAGAGAGGTATTATATTGTTTTGCAGGGTCTAGAAGACTTCTGGAGTGGGTGCTCCATCTGAACAGACTCTAACCTCCTGGACGAACTTTCAAAAGGCATCAAGAAGGAGGAGTTGATTTTACTCTAATCCGAAGCACTCCACCTCTTACATGGGTCTTGTACCTAAATCGCCTGCGGCCACCGGAGCAAATTTTTGTAAAGTTCAAGTGTGGGGGAGTCCTAATTCTCTCAGCCACCCATGTCCCTCCACTACCACGATGGAGGCTACTTCTGGATCGACTCCGTCCACCAGAAATAAAGGGGAGATTGTTCTTTCTTGTATTTTCTTTTATTGCATGTTTCATTTTTATGCTTTCTAGAAGTAGAATTTTCTTTTAAATTGAGTCCTTGTCAATAAATGCACATTAGTTCTTTTGGCACATTTTCTTCATAAGTAGGAATAAATGTATCCCTCTAGGTTATCTCCATAGCATTTTAGAATCTCTTGGAAAATAAATTAAATTTGGTTGTTAAAACTTAGGGTTTGAGCTAATGGATGAAATCTTGGATGCTTGAGTACTACTTTGTTTTAGATTCTTAATTGATGACTTGAGATGAATTATTTTTACCTAGTGAGAATTAGCCTTATATTTGTGACACACATATGTTATTGTACTCTAGAACTTGCTTAGGTTCTTTCAAAATCATATTTCAATGATTGGATCACATCTATGGAGGCTAATAACTTTGTTTACCTTTCCATATCAATTTTGGCAAAAATCATGTTCATTCCATTTTTCTTTACTTATTTCTTACTCTTACCCTCACTTTTCTATGGACTTGTTGTTTGAAATGTTTCTTAATGCTACTTTGCCCGAGGCAGACAAAGATTTAAGTGTGGGGGAGTGACTAGTGTTTTGGAAAGATTGGTATCAAAGAGGCACTTCATTTGAAAAAAAAAATTTCATGTGCCAAGTGAGTGAGTTTGGTGCCAAGAATGAGCAAGAGAGATGGAAGCAATTGGAGATCTAGCTTCCTTATCATATTTTGAAGATTCAAGTGGCAAGCAATGGAAAAATCTGAAAAAAATGGCACACCAACAAAGAAAAAGAAATCTGTGCCATTACAAAGAAAAAAATCTGTGACAAGTGAAGAGAAAGGAATTCTGTGCCAAAGTGAGGAAGATGCTATGAAGGTGTTTCGTCCACTCTTCTAGAGGATGATTTGCAAGCAAAGAATTTGAAAAGCAGTAAAAGAAAATCTGAGCTAAAGTGGAAAAGCAGTGGCCAAGGAGAGTATCAAAAGATGGAATTTACAAGCAAAGAATTCAAGGAAGAATAGATTATTTCGATTACAATGGGCACAGCTTAGTAGCAATTTCAAACTGAAATTTTGATTTTGGAAATCAGAGAGGCAGTGCCGAAATCAAGTGGAGCCCTTATGAAGAAAATCTGCAATGGAAATATTGGTACGCAAAGCAAAAAGAAGAAAATCTGCTACTTGGAGCTGCACTTCTTTGTGCCAAAGGTGCTGATCAGTCCAATTGAAGCTCACGGCAGTGTGATTGGAAGCTAGCTCTGATAAGGAAGTGTAGCTGAACACAATTGGAGCTGGACAGAACTGAAACAAATGCAGTGAAGTGGCTGAAATTGAACTTGTTGATGCAGAATTTTCAAGTGGAACAATTCAAACTCTCCACTACACTATGTGATGCTAACTGATGTTAAGTATTTAAGAAATCAGAGACTTGAAATGGATTTAGTGGAGCTGAATTTGAAATCTGAAACAGAAAAAAATTTTGATGATAAAGAGGTGTGCCAACTTGAAGGTGAAGTGTAAAAAAAAAGAGTTGTTTGGTGAGGGTTAAAAGTGGAGCATCTAATTCCCTAAGTGTTGCTTGATTTCTCAAGTTTTTCTGATTCAAATCTGATCTGCAGTGCTCAAATTGAAGATTGAGAGAAGAAAAAAAAGGAAGAAAAACAGTTCGAAAAAAAATCAGAAAAGAAGAAAGAAAAGAGAATGAAGCAAAAGTGGCACACAAATGAAGACTTGGAACTATAAAATCATTGAAGTTTCTCTCATCCGAATCAAAAGCTTTGCTCCACTACATTATGACTTTACTAGAGAGAAAGGAAAAGAGAAAACAAATCAGAAAAGAAGAAGGAAGGATCCAAATGGCACGCAATTGAAGAAAATGGCACATTGAGATCAAAAGGGTTTTCTTCATCCAAATCAAAGGAATTATTCAAGTTTGACTTCGCCACACTTTTTGATATCACTAGAGGACTATAAAGAGAAGCAAAGTACATTGGAAACATTTTTGAGCAACCAAGTCTCCCACTTTATCCATTTTTTCCATTTTCTTGATTTTTATTCCACTCCTTATCATTTTCTATGTTTTCACTTGTTTTTGTAGATGTTGATCCTAATCATGAATAATGGTGGAGATTAGATAACAAGCAAGCCTATGGAGTGCAAGAAGCATGTGTGTTTGAGTGAGCTCCACTTCCATCATCAACTTAGAACTTAAGGAGAGAGCCACCAAAATTTTCCTTGAAAGGCTAGTGAGTTAAATTCATCTCAATGAATCATGATGGATAAAAAGGCTAAGTTGTTGATTTAAGGACGAGATACAAATCCATAGAGCTTAGATTTTTGAGAATTGACAACCTTAGGTAATTTCTTTTCATTTGTTTCTAATTATGCTTAAGAAACTCTAGGGGATACATACTTAGTGGTTTCGCGAGACGCTCAAGCTTAAGTGTGGGGGAGTTGATAAGTACCATTTTATTGATTATTTTAGTTGCTAAAATCCATGTTTGACCTATGTTTTTATTGCTTAATTGTGAAATTACCCTAGATTTTAGAACTTCCTCTTATTTTGGACTTAATTGCAAATTTACACATATTTGAATTATTTGGCCACTAAATTTTTGATCTATTTTTGTAGGCATGAAAGGTTCATGGACCTAGGGCAAACTGGGTCAAACCTGAGTCGGAAGTGGACCCAGATCGAGTTATCAAGTTTCGGATTAATCTGGGCCGTCCGATTCAAAAGTGGCTAGATCTGAGCCATCCGGGACCATCTGAAGCAATCCGAGCTAGGGTTAGGGTTGATCAAGCACTTTGATCAAGATCTATAGGTTTCATCCCAATCAGAGCTCAATCAACCGTTGGATCAAGCTCGGAGGGCTCTAGATCATCCATTCAAAGATTAGGTTGATCTGGACCATCCGTTGCAAATCTGGAGGATCCGAGCTACCACAAGGCAGATCCTAACCCTTGATCAACATCTGGAAAGTTTGGGTTAGATCAGAGCAAGATCAGCCGTTGGATTTCCTCAAATCAATCTGGGCCGTTCATTCATAATTACTTAAGGAAATTTTCCCCGCAGCTCAGCTCTGTCGCGTCTCCGCCGCACTGCCTTCCTTCTTCGTTTTGTTCTTCATTGTTTTTAGCTAGTTCTTCAATCCAAGGGGCGCGACCACCTCATCTCTTCATCTAGATCAAGTCGAGGTCACTAGGGAGAGCAATCGGTGGAGTTTCAGCTCGGAATTGGGCAAGAACAGGGCTGAGTGAGGGTTTCCTTAGCTTTGCATTTGATAGCTTCGATTTCGGTTTTGTCAAGTTCTTCATCAATCCAAGCTATTTAGAGGGGTTCCCTGAAGTGTTTGGATCATTCCCGCACCTTCATTTCAATCAGATAAGGCTGAATTGAAGAAATCGATTGGGTTTTCTGTA
Source organism: Boesenbergia rotunda (assembly GCA_024364735.1). Classification (NCBI taxonomy): domain Eukaryota; kingdom Viridiplantae; phylum Streptophyta; class Magnoliopsida; order Zingiberales; family Zingiberaceae; genus Boesenbergia; species Boesenbergia rotunda. The sequence goes on from JAGFNQ010006298.1 coordinate 415,278, forward strand.
ACGCCCGCCCTTATATCTACTCTCGGGGCGGGGTTACGTACAATCAATCATAATTTTTTTTTAAAAATAAAAAAAATAAAAGTGCAAGGACTAAGTACTGAGCATGCTTGTTTAAAACTATCAAGTGATATTTACAAGTGCTAAGCATACTAGTCAGTAACACACAAATCATGATAGTGAGGTTTTACATTCCATTGCAAGGAGTAACACGTGAATTCACATCCTAGAAGATCATTTAGGAGCATAGTCATAGGTTTCCATGCAAAATAACAATTCATAAGATTGAGTCTAAAGGAAGTCTAGAACATCATGTGAAATATCTTAATCAAGAGTTATCCTATAACATGATAGGTTCATAAGTAGTTCAACTCACAACATAATCAAGTATAAGAGAAATCTAAGTGTATTCACTAACATTCATAATCAAGAAAACATCAACATAAGCATAGTAAAGTAGATATAAGAATCTTTCTTTCCCGAGCCACCACCCCACACATCTTCAGCCCTCCTGCTTCTTCCTTTAGTTTAAGTGTCTCTTACCCTTATCTGCAGCATAAGACAACACATAAACTGTGACGGCCCGACTTCCTCCCTTTACCCTCTGCTCCAGCCGGGTCGTCGCTTAGGCTTAACCTCAACTTTACCTTACCCTTAGCCTTAGGTTACACCTTCTCCTTGTCTTATTACGGACCGTTACTCCATTACTCCTCCGCTACTTTGGGGCATGGCAAAATGCGGAATTACTTTTTTTTTTTTCCCTACCTTAGACGAACCGTTACCCTGTCTACTACTTGGTAAATCATACTATCTCTGGACGGGGAAGGACACGCCCAAGGCGTGTTGACTGACACGCCCGTGGCCCTGGCTGTGCTGGCTGACACGCCCGTGGGGCGGATGGGCACGCCCGTGTCGGTCACCGCAGAGGTCTGCCAGTGAACGACACGCCCGGGGTGTGCTGAAGAGCACGCCCGTGCCCGTGTCCTCCTCTGCTACTGAAGAAAAGAAAATGCAGCGGATAAAACTTAACTCAAAAACTCACAGAACATATAGTTTCAAGCCATACACAGACATAGCACCATTTCTATACTCCATACTAGTTTTCTAACCATTTTGGCCAATCAAAACAACTTCTTCAACTTGCAATTAGGACTTTTACGGAACTTAACCAAACTAACCAAACATATGGAAAATCATAAATAAACATCTTCGAGTTGTATCAACTTCCTACTCTATGCGGAAATTAAACACATTGGTTCACTCTTTACCATTCAAAACATAAAACTAAATGTTTCTAAATACCGAAACTCTACTCATACTCAATCCAACGAATCTTTTTCCCCGGTTCCACCTCCACTGAACATCAATGCAAGTCCTGTCGCCGCCCAACTTACGCTTTCTCTTTTCCTTTATCTGCAATAGAAGGAAAAATGCAACTAATAAGCACAATGCTTAGTAAGTAAATCCCTACTCACAAAATCATGATGTCAATACTAAACATGCTCATTTCAAGGAATGATTTAAAACTTTACTTGCTTCAAAACTTACAACTAAACATGCTTACAACTTGAATCACTTTAACATGCTTGTTAATGTATCAATGTACACAACTAACCATGCTTACTACTTGAACTACTTTATCATGCTTGCATTGTAACAAGGTACACATATAATAATTAAACACTTTCTCCAAAAAGGAACTACTTGATCATACTTATATACTTGAAAATAATAATCAACTTTCTCTTTAGGCCTTGACATTGTACCATGGTATCAGTGTACCAACTGCGCGCTTTTCTAATAGGTTGCGAGGTAGCTAACCACCGCACCCTATTAGAACTTTACTTTCTAACTTTCGATGGGCCTTACATTTGCCCGGTACATGTCTCTTTCTCAAAGTAAAATACTTTTCTTACTTACCATACTTAAACTTATCACTTTACTTGTTTTTGCATATATTTGCATGCTAAAAACCTTTACTTTTCTCACTTTAACTTTCCATCGAGCACCTTGTGTGCTCCTTAACTCAATTTCACTTTTAGGTCTTTTCATAAGTATGAAAACTCATCATGCTTGGCCTACATACATTCAATACAACAAATTGAATTTCTAACATGATAAAACATGCAACTTTAATAGCTAAAACATAGAATAGCAAAATTCTCTTCACCATGCTTCTACTTTTCGAAAACTAGGGTTCTACAATGAGAATCTCGAAACGAAACTACTCCTATTGCAGGTGAGCGATTTACTTACCTCGGTCTTGAAGAAAACTCACAAAAACAGGGAGAAAACTCCCTACCAAATCCTTTCCCCTCCTTCTTTTGAAAAGCTTCCACCTTTAGCCCTAGGAAACAACCCTAGGTCTTCTCTACTCAAGGGAAAAGGTGAAGAAGAAGAAGAAGAAGAAGAAGAACCCTTGAATTCGCCTCTTCCTCGCCTCTCTTCTCTGTTCACGCGCGCGGCTACGGCTTCCCCAGGGTTTCACGCGACTTAAGGGGGCTTAATATACCTCTTAATGAAAAGGCTTAACTACTCTATAACATTATATCTCTCCTTCCTTTTCTGTGCTTGATACCCTAGCCCAGCTGACCGCGCGCTCCCTTGGTCTCGTGGTGGTCGCGGGTTCGAGCCACCCGCTGCACTTAATTGGTTTTTCCATTTTTGGCTTTTTCCTTTTTTTTCCTTTTTTTCTTTTTCCAAAAATACCAAACGGACTCGGAAAATTCCATAAAAATACCCTAAAAATTCCTAAAAATATCTAGAATATTTCTAAACCATTTTTAAATAATTCTAAGGACTTTAAGAACTAAAAATGGAAATTTTGGGGCGTTACAATCCCCCCTACCTTATAAAAAGTTCGTCCTCGAACTTAGAACAGCTCTGGATACCTTTGCCTCATGCTCTCTTCTGATTCCCAAGTTGCCTCTTCATACTTATGATTCAGCCATAAAACTTTTACTAGTGGTACCACTTTGTTCCTCAGCTTCTTATCTGCTCGATCTATTATCTGAATAGGTCGACTCTCATAACTGAGATCTTCTTGCACTTGTACTACCTGTGGTTCAATCACTTGGTTGGCATCTGGGATATGCTTCTTTAGCATTGAGACATGAAACACATTGTGTATTGCTGACATTTCTGAGGGTAGCTCCAACTCATAAGCTACTTTACCAACTCTCTTTATCACTGGGTAAGGTCCTACGTATCGAGGACTTAGCTTGCCTTTCTTACCAAATCTCATCACTCCCTTCATAGGTGCTACTTTGAGGAAAACTGTATCCCCAACTTCAAACTCTAACGGCCTACGACGTACATCTGCATAACTCTTCTGCCTACTCTGAGCAGTCTCTATCCTCTGGCGGATGCTCCTGATTGCTTCTGTGGTATCCTCTATAAGATCAGTCTGAGATCCCATTTCTTTCTTCTCACTACTCTCATACCAACAGAGGGGAGATCTACACTTCCTCCCATAAAGAGCTTCATAGGGTGCCATACCAATAGTGGCTTGGTAACTGTTGTTGTAGGCAAACTCAGCTAAACATAAATACTTGCACCAACTGCCCTTGAAGTCCAATGCACAAGCTCTGAGCATATCCTCTAGAATCTGATTCACTCTCTCTGTCTGTCCATCAGTCTGGGGATGGAAAGCTGTGCTAATCTTCAGTTTGGTGCCTAGCGCTGTCTGTACACACTCCCAAAAGTGTGAAGTGAAACGACCATCCCTATCTGAGATAATGGTCTTCGGAACTCCATGTAGTCGGATCACTTCCTGTACGTATATCTGAGCTAACTTCTCAATTGAGTAAGATACTCTGATTGCCAAAAAGTGGGCGGACTTGGTCAATCTGTCTACTATCACCCAAATAGCATCATAGCCATTTGTTGTCTTTGGTAGACCCACTATGAAATCCATGGCTATGTCTTCCCACTTCCACTCTGGAATCTGAATGGGTTGTAGAACACCTCCTGGTCTCTGGTGTTCTGCTTTAACTCTCTGACATGTCAGGCAGGTGCTGACATACTTAGCTATGTCTCTCTTCATTCCTGACCACCAAAATCTTCTTTTCAAATCCTGGTACATCTTAGTGGAACCAGGATGCATTGAGTAGGGAGTTCCATGGGCTTCTTCAAGAATCTTCTTTCTCAGCTCTTCATGATTGGGAACACACAAACGGTCACCATAATAGAGTATCCCACTGTCAGATACTCTAAACTCTTTACTCTCTCCTTCTTGCACCTCCTGCTTGGTCCTTTGGATATCAGAATCCTCAGCTTGCTCTTTCTGTATCTCTTCAAGCAAAGTTAACTCTAGTGTCAATAGGGCTAGCTGTCCATCAATAATCTCCACTCCATAATCTACTATCTCCTTCTGTAATGGTGGTGCCAATGATGATAAGGACATCAAAGTGGCACAAGTCTTTCTACTCAGTGCATCTGCTACTCTATTTGCCTTACCAGGGTGGTAAAGAATCTCACAGTCATAGTCCTTCACTAACTCGAGCCACCTTCGCTGTCTCATATTGAGGTCTTTCTGAGTGAAGAAATATTTCAGACTCTGGTGATCTGTATAAACCTTACACTGCACTCCATACAAGTAATGCCTCCATATCTTTAGAGCAAAGACTACAGCTGCCAACTCCAGATCATGAGTGGGATAATTCTTTTCATAGTCTTTGAGTTGCCTGGAAGCATAAGCTATGACTTTGCCTTCTTGCATAAGGACTGCTCCAAGTCCTAGCTTTGATGCATCACTGTATATATCAAAGCTCTTATCACCTTCGGGTACTGTAAGGATAGGAGCGCTGGTCAGTCTCTTCTTCAACTCAAGGAAACTCTGCTCACAGTCCTCAGTCCACTCATACTTCTTATTCTTTCTGGTAAGGGCTGTAAGTGGAGAAGCTATCTTTGAAAAGCCTTCCACAAACCTTCGGTAGTATCCTGCTAATCCCAGAAAACTCCTAATCTCACTGGCATTATTCGGTGGACTCCAATTACTAACTGCTTCAATCTTGGCTGGGTCTACCATTATTCCTTCTTTGGAAATAATGTGGCCTAGAAAGGCTACCTGGTCGAGCCAAAACTCACACTTTGAGAATTTGGCGTACAACTCCTTCTGCTGCAAGGTCTCCAATACTATCTTCAGGTGTTCTTCATGTTCTTCCTGAGTCTTTGAATACACTAGGACATCATCAATGAAGATAATGACGAACTTGTCAAGAAAGTCCTTGAACACTCTATTCATTAGATCCATAAATGTCGCAGGGGCGTTTGTCACTCCAAAGGGCATGACTACAAACTCGTAGTGCCCATATCTTGTACTGAAAGCAGTCCTTGGCACATCACTCTCCTTCACTCTAAGCTGATGGTAACCTGATCGCAGGTCTATCTTGGAGAATACTATGGCTCCCTTCAGCTGGTCAAATAAATCATCTATCCTCGGCAAAGGATATCTGTTCTTGATGGTCACCTTATTCAAAGCTCGGTAATCTATGCACATTCGCATAGATCCATCCTTCTTCTTGACAAACAATACAGGAGCTCCCCAAGGTGAATGACTAGGGCGGATGAAACCCTTGTCAAGCAGCTCTTGCAATTGTTCTTGCAATTCTTTCAGTTCTGCTGGCGCCATGCGATAAGGTGCTTTCGAAATTGGGTTGGTTCCTGGGGCCAACTCAATTTCAAACTCAATTTCCCGATTGGGAGGGAGTCCTGGTAGCTCTTCAGGAAACACTTCAGGATAGTCACAGACTACTCTCACTTCTTCTTTCTTTAATTCTTCCCTTTGACTTGCATCCACTATATGAGCTAGAAAACCAGAACATCCATTTTCTAACATCCTCTGAGCTTGTAAGGTAGATAAGAACCTTTTTGTCTTTCTCTTCGGGTCTCCAATAAATTCAAATGAAGGTTCTGCTTCTGGTGTAAACTTGACCTTTCTCTTGCGGCAGTCTATAGAAGCACTGTACTTGCTCAAGAAATCCATCCCTAAAATGACATCGTAATCCTTCATCTCAAGGATTACCAAGTCACTGTAGAGCTCTCGGTTGGAAATCCAGATTTGTACTGCCCTTAGCCTCTGGGTAGAGGCCATAACTTCTCCTGATGGTAGGGTTATTAGAAACTCCTGACTTAAACTCTCTGGTGGGATCCCTAGCTTTTTAGAGAATAGTATAGATACAAAAGAATGGGTTGCCCCAGTATCGAATAACACAATAGCATACTGAGATGAGATGAGTATTCGACCTGTGACCACCGTAGGAGCATTTGCCACATCTTCCTTGCTAATGGAGAAAATCCTGGCATTGGTTGTGGCTGGTGGGGCTTCCATCCTCATTTGGCTGTAATAAGGTCCCTCCATAATTGGCTGCATCTGGTGCAGCTGAGCAGGTCCACCTCCGTACTGAAGAAACTGGGGTGGAGGCGGCTTTGCTTTAGGACAAGCCTTGGCCAGATGCCCTACTACTCCACATATATAGCAAGCTCCAACACTTGACTTGTTAGGGCAAGCCTTCATCATGTGCCCCTCTGCTCCGCATATATGGCATCCACTCATGCCCTGACGACACGCTCCAGGATGTGTCTTCCCACACTTTGGGCAAGGAGGATACTTGAGTTGCTTGTTTGATGTGCCCCCTTTGTTGCCCTCAGAGGTCTTCTGGTCTCCCTGCTTCCTCTTGCCTAAATTTTCTTTCCAGTTCTGTTGGTTCTGAGCACTCCTCTGGGACTTCTGGGTTGATGCTTGTTGTTGCTGCACCCGTGTGGCCTTTATACTATTTAAGTAGTGCTCAGTAATCAAAGCGCTACTTACTAATTCTTCTGAAGTCTGTGGTCTGTTACCACTGCCAGCCACATTCAATGCTATCTGAGGTCTCAGCATCTTGAGCATCAACCTAACCCTTTCCTTTTCAGTGCTAACTAGCTCTGGGCATAAGCGAGCTAGTCGATTGAATTTCTTCACTGCCTCATCTACAGTCAGATCTCCTTGGCGAAACTCAGTGAATTCATCATAGTGCTTGTTGGTCACCTTCATGTGAAAGTATTCTTCCAGAAATTCTGCTTCAAAGTCGGCCCAGGCCATCTGATTCACATTCCTCTTAGCTTTCACTCTTTCCCACCACATCCTAGCATCTCCAGTAAGGCAGAAGGATGTGCATTTTATCTTCTCTACCTCGGGCCAGTCCAGTAACTCCATTATACTTTCCACCGTCTTGAACCATGCCTGAGCATCCCATGGTTCACTTGTGCCAGAAAAATTTTCGGGCTTCAGTCTCTGCCACTGGACCAAATATGCTTCCTGTCTCACTTCTCTTGTCTGAGGTACTGGGGGAGTCTCTGTCACCGCTGGTGCCACTACTTGTGCCACTGGTGCCACTGGCGCCACTGGCGTGGCAACAGGGGCGGCTTGCTGATTAGTCATCAAGGCAGCAATGACTTGCTGCTGCTCAGCAAGTTGCCTCTGAAGCTGGGCCACCACTCCTTGCAGATCTGTGGGTGGTACTGACTCAGTTGACTCCTGCTCTCTAGGAGTCCGCTCCTCATTTCGGACAGTTCTGGGACGTCCTCTCGCCATTCTTTTTCTCTATGGTGTATAGAGAATAAATAAGAAATAAACGCATATTTTCTTTTACTAACTCGCTTCACTATCTCTATGCATACATTAGCATATCATGGTAATACCATCCGGCTTTTCTACTATCATGCACTTACTAATACTAGCAGTCAATAAAGAAAGCATAGTAACAAAAACAAAACAACATTAAATTTCTTACTTGGTAGGCGGCAGGGTTGATGCTTGATGTCAGTGTGGCGGAAGGGTGGAGACCTGCTCTGATACCACTCTGTGACGGCCCGACTTCCTCCCTTTACCCTCTGCTCCAGCCGGGTCGTCGCTTAGGCTTAACCTCAACTTTACCTTACCCTTAGCCTTAGGTTACACCTTCTCCTTGTCTTATTACGGACCGTTACTCCATTACTCCTCCGCTACTTTGGGGCATGGCAAAATGCGGAATTACTTTTTTTTTTTTTCCCTACCTTAGACGAACCGTTACCCTGTCTACTACTTGGTAAATCATACTATCTCTGGACGGGGAAGGACACGCCCAAGGCGTGTTGACTGACACGCCCGTGGCCCTGGCTGTGCTGGCTGACACGCCCGTGGGGCGGATGGGCACGCCCGCGTCGGTCACCGCAGAGGTCTGCCAGTGAACGACACGCCCGGGGCGTGCTGAAGAGCACGCCCGTGCCCGTGTCCTCCTCTGCTACTGAAGAAAAGAAAATGCAGCGGATAAAACTTAACTCAAAAACTCACAGAACATATAGTTTCAAGCCATACACAGACATAGCACCATTTCTATACTCCATACTAGTTTTCTAACCATTTTGGCCAATCAAAACAACTTCTTCAACTTGCAATTAGGACTTTTACGGAACTTAACCAAACTAACCAAACATATGGAAAATCATAAATAAACATCTTCGAGTTGTATCAACTTCCTACTCTATGCGGAAATTAAACACATTGGTTCACTCTTTACCATTCAAAACATAAAACTAAATGTTTCTAAATACCGAAACTCTACTCATACTCAATCCAACGAATCTTTTTCCCCGGTTCCACCTCCACTGAACATCAATGCAAGTCCTGTCGCCGCCCAACTTACGCTTTCTCTTTTCCTTTATCTGCAATAGAAGGAAAAATGCAACTAATAAGCACAATGCTTAGTAAGTAAATCCCTACTCACAAAATCATGATGTCAATACTAAACATGCTCATTTCAAGGAATGATTTAAAACTTTACTTGCTTCAAAACTTACAACTAAACATGCTTACAACTTGAATCACTTTAACATGCTTGTTAATGTATCAATGTACACAACTAACCATGCTTACTACTTGAACTACTTTATCATGCTTGCATTGTAACAAGGTACACATATAATAATTAAACACTTTCTCCAAAAAGGAACTACTTGATCATACTTATATACTTGAAAATAATAATCAACTTTCTCTTTAGGCCTTGACATTGTACCATGGTATCAGTGTACCAACTGCGCGCTTTTCTAATAGGTTGCGAGGTAGCTAACCACCGCACCCTATTAGAACTTTACTTTCTAACTTTCGATGGGCCTTACATTTGCCCGGTACATGTCTCTTTCTCAAAGTAAAATACTTTTCTTACTTACCATACTTAAACTTATCACTTTACTTGTTTTTGCATATATTTGCATGCTAAAAACCTTTACTTTTCTCACTTTAACTTTCCATCGAGCACCTTGTGTGCTCCTTAACTCAATTTCACTTTTAGGTCTTTTCATAAGTATGAAAACTCATCATGCTTGGCCTACATACATTCAATACAACAAATTGAATTTCTAACATGATAAAACGTGCAACTTTAATAGCTAAAACATAGAATAGCAAAATTCTCTTCACCATGCTTCTACTTTTTGAAAACTAGGGTTCTATAATGAGAATCTCGAAACGAAACTACTCCTATTGCAGGTGAGCGATTTACTTACCTCGGTCTTGAAGAAAACTCACAAAAACAGGGAGAAAACTCCCTACCAAATCCTTTCCCCTCCTTCTTTTGAAAAGCTTCCACCTTTAGCCCTAGGAAACAACCCTAGGTCTTCTCTACTCAAGGGAAAAGGTGAAGAAGAAGAAGAAGAAGAAGAAGAACCCTTGAATTCGCCTCTTCCTCGCCTCTCTTCTCTGTTCACGCGCGCGGCTACGGCTTCCCCAGGGTTTCACGCGACTTAAGGGGGCTTAATATACCTCTTAATGAAAAGGCTTAACTACTCTATAACATTATATCTCTCCTTCCTTTTCTGTGCTTGATACCCTAGCCCAGCTGGCCGCGCGCTCCCTTGGTCTCGTGGTGGTCGCGGGTTCGAGCCACCCGCTGCACTTAATTGGTTTTTCCATTTTTGGCTTTTTCCTTTTTTTCTTTTTCCAAAAATACCAAACGGACTCGGAAAATTCCATAAAAATACCCTAAAAATTCCTAAAAATATCTAGAATATTTCTAAACCATTTTTAAATAATTCTAAGGACTTTAAGAACTAAAAATGGAAATTTTGGGACGTTACATAAACTAGTAAGCACAAATGCTTAGTAAGGATCCTGTCCTACTCGCAAAATCCATACAAAAGAATACAACATGTACACATAATGAATCATAAGCATGAGTTTATCATAGCATACTAAACATCAAAGTTTCTAAGCAAGCAGTATAAAGTATCTTAAGCGTACCCTTCACATATAATAAATGTTTTCAAAACAATTCCATAAAGGTATTACTTAAAAATACTTTAACATCATATAGGGGCCCAGTTGTGTACCACATCAAGCGCGTTCCCTAATGAATTGGGGTAGCGAGCCACCAACCCATTAGAGCAGGACCCTTCCGTCCTACCGGAGCCATGACCTTTAGTTAACATGTACCCCGGATTTGTTTAACGACCCTCTTCCGAGTCGGGTACACAACTTTCAAAGTAAAATACTTATCATGCTTTTACATATATGCTAAGAAGTACTCCAAATCCACTCTCAAGGGACACACCACTCTTCAAGGGTGCTCATGATCCCATAGGGACACACCTCACAACATAAGGGGTGCTCTTGATCCCATTCTTAGTGGAGTATCCTTTCAAGCATTTTATCATACACATCACATGCAATTCATAAGGGTGCCCCATGGGCTATAAGACATGCTCATACATACATCATAATTCAACCACTCAAACATACTTTATATATGACAAGATTGGTCACATAAATCATATTCATATCATAAGAAGTGGTAGCATGCTTCATGGTTTAATTTAACTCTTCCTAACCCTAAAACTAGGGTTTGGCCGAATGGTGTAAGGTAGGGATAGATTAGGTTTTTGACATCAAACATCCCATACAAGCTTCACATATATATACATCATGTATCATACTAAGCATAGCATACATCATGGGGTAATCAACCTTCACAACCCTAATGTTTCATGCCTTGGCCGAAAGTTACATGCTAGGGCAAGTTGAGTTTTCTAATCAAGCATTCCATTGAAACATCACATGCATATACATATCATCTTACTAAACATAAACATATCTCATAGGGTAGTTTAACCTTCACAAACCCTAACCTATTCATGTTGGCCGAATGGTGTAAGGTAGGGGAATTAGGGTTTTTGAAATCAAACTTTCACACAAACATTTACACAAACACCTCACATACATATCGTGCAACATATTAAGCATAGATTACATGATAGGATAATCATGCACCCTAAACCCTAATTCTTCTAGGGTTGGCCGAAAGTGTAGGGTAGGGGGAATTAGGATTTTTGAAATCAAACATTCACACAAACATTTATACAAACACCTTGTCTACACTACTAAGCATGGATACATCATAGGATAATCATGCAACCCTAAATCCTAATTCTTCTAGGGTTGGCCGAAAGTGTAGGGTAACAACATATTTATATACCCTAAGTCCCAAGGGGTCTCCTCATGCATCAAGGAGTAGCCAAGGTCTCCCCCTTGGGGGTGGCCGAAACTTGCACAAGGGGAAATTCCCATTTTCGAAAACAAGGAAGAAGAAGAATCATGTAACAACAATTACGCTGCAGGCGAGGGGATACTTACATCCTTTCGCTTGAAATTCACCTTCTCTAAATCTTTTAGGGTACCCTTGGTTGAAGGAGGGGTGAGAGTTCCCCTTGTTAGAACTTCTCTAGAACTCTTGGCCCTAGTAGAGAGCAAGATCCTTGGATGGGGTCTTCTTCCTTCCAATTCCCTAGGGTTAGAACCCTAGGGTGTATTTTCGAAAATTGAAAAGGGAGAAGAGAGCTCTAGGGTTCGGTGGGGAGAGTGGGGAAGAAGAAGAATCAAAGTTCTTTCCCCCTCTTCCTCTCTTATTTATACTATTCTCATGAAGGGACATGTCTCTTCACCTTCCTAGCTTTAACTAGGGCGTTCCTTATTCTCTCAACATGAAACACCCTTGGTGCATTGGTTTAGACATGGTTAGTGCAACTAGGAGGTTCAAGGTTCGATCCTTGCTTCCTCCTTTCTACACTTTCTTTTTATCACATTTTACACTAATCCACATCAAAGCCTATTAAGCCAAGCCCATCATGACATTTCATAATAATGTTTCATGAATTCATAACCTTACATATGGGAAAAATTTGGGGTGTTACATTTTCCCTCTTGAACAGAGTTTGAGCTGAAATGGATCGCAGATTCAGTTCCCCAGTGAATTGCTGAGCTTAGGGGTTCGAGGCTAGCCCTTGCGTGATGAACAAGGAGACCTTGAGCTAATGGAGTGATTGGGGTTTAGATTTCTTGTTGCAATTTCATGTTTCTAGCTGTAATTTTCGAATTCTGTAGTGTTTCATTTCTGAATTTCGTATCAGCCACTTAGTTTCAATTTTTGAATTGTTCCAGCTCTAATTAGTGTTTCAATGCTTCAAGTAGATAGTTAGATTGCTTGCTCAGTGGTCAATTGAATTTAATTTAGTTTATTTTCTATTTATTCCTTGCGTATCAGTGGTAGCTTGTGTATCAGCTCTGCTTTTCCATTTCCAGCTTAGTTTATGTAATTTTTCAGTTTATTTCGAATTCAATTCATTTCTGGTTTTAGTTCCTGAGATTTAAGTCGACATTTAGTTAGCTAATGTAATTGATTTGAGTTCGTTTAGCTTTCACTTTAAAATTTTGCAGTTTAGTTTCGGCTAGCTGTTTATAAGTCTCCATGTCACTCAGTAGTTTCAGTTTTAGCTTGCATTGTATCAGTTCAATGTTTCTGAAGTTTGAATCAAGGGAACTTTAGTTTTTCCGAATCTCATTGGAACCATAGATTGTTTACCTGAATTTAGATTGTTTTGTTGTGTTTGTTCTGCATTTGAAGTGTTCTTGAAATTCTGCACTACCCTTTGCATTTTCTGTTTCTGAATTATTCTGTATTTCGATTCTGGATTTCTTCTTGCAGCATTAAGTTTCATTTGACTGGTAGTTTACATTCTAATGCTGTATAGATCAGTTTCAAATCTTAAGTGTTAGATAACAGTCCTGCCTTAACATCATTTTCGGTACATGCAGTTTTCCTTCTCTTGCGTGCCAAGTTGCTGAAATTCGGTACTTTGTATCAAGTTCAGTTTAGGCAGTGATTGGGACCAAGTTTTAGGGTATTTTTAGTGTGCTATATTGTCTGAAATTAACTGGTACTGCATTCATCCATTTCTGAATTTTCCCTACATTAGTTGGCTTGCAAAACTTGTAGCAGAGTTGAGTTGTAGCTTGTTTAAAGTCTGAATTTCGTATGCTATTATTGTGTTAAGATTGTTTGCTTTCCCAAAATTGCCATCACTGCCTTATTCTTTTGTTTAGCATTTATTTTGCATGTGAACTCAGATTTGCCTTCATAGATTGTTTAAGTGGCTTTGATTGAGTTGTTAGTTGGTTAAGTTCATCAATTGCCATACCTTGTTGAATTCGTCTAGCTAAGATCTTTCTTTTCCTTGTGTTTTCCATTTTGAATTGAACCCAAACTCAAATCACATTTGAAACCCAAAATTCACAAACGACACATAAACACGAGCTCGAATCACACAACGTCAACTAGTCCCGAGGAAAAATACGACCTGTGGCCCCTTTACTACGTTTTCATATTTTGATTGCAAAAAGGATTTCCAACATTTTATAAATATTCTAAATTCTGATGGTCCCATAATTCATGACAACTTTAACCTAGTATTTCGGGTCCATCAGCGCCTGGGAGCACTGGGGCGCTTGGGAGTACTGCACGCTTAGGAGTTGACATGGCGTGTCCAACAAGCGACCGCCAACTCAGCTTCACCAACTACTGAGAAAACCCCTCTGGGAGCCTGAGTCCTCTCAGACGCCTGGGTTCTTGAGTGCCCTAGACCTCTTAGGCGCCTGGCTCACGGGCGCCTGAGTACAGGCGCCTGAGTCCTCTCAGGCGCCCGTGATCATAGCCAGCTGATCCCTTAAGCCTGCAATCAAGGTTAGTCCAAGAACATAATAATATATTATCAATGCATGAATGTGTGACAGCTAAAGTTGTCTGGTTCTAACTTTGGATTGCAAATGAAATCCTAGGTCGAACCGATGCCTACTGTTCCCTCTTCAGGGAATGCATCCTCACCTACTCCACTCTAGAGAAGTTACCGGCTTCTCCGGTTGGACTTTTGCTCAGCCTCTAAAACTCCCGAATCTCGAGATGTTCGTACCTCGACCCGTCTCTACTTCTGTCCGTAGTCCTCACTCGGCTAAGTCTTTTGCCCGTTCTTCCGGATCAGGTCTTCGATGCTCAGTCCCCGACCAGGACTTCGTACCTATTTCTCAAACCAGGTCATCGTGCCTAACCCTCGGTTAGGTCTTTGGTGCCTAACCCTCGGCCAGAACTTTGTGCTCAATTATGCGGGTCAAGACTTCGTGTCTAGGTTAACTAGGATTTTTCTGCACACTTAGCAAATTCATTAGATCACCACACAAACTTAATTTTGAACCCTTTGCCATTATCAAAACCTGGTATCTGGTGCTTCCAGCACCAACAATCTCCCCCTTTTTGATTTATGGCAACCCAGTTTAAAAGTTAAGTTAAAAATATATGAACAAGAAAATAAATCACAGTTAAGTAATAGATTCAATATTAAGGTAATTTTCTTAAGACATGAAAAATTTGAATAATCTATTAACTCTCCCCCTTATTAAGTGATCTCCCCCTCAAAAAAAAAAAATTACAGTAGATACTCTGTTTGAAAGTATATTTATCTTTATTCTCTCCCCTTTTTTTTAAAAGAAAATTTTGTTGGATCGAGAATAACGATAGAGGGGGGGGGGGTGAATATCATAAAACGTTTTCGGTTTGAAAAAGAGAATACGCAGCGGAAAAAATCAAAAATAAAACAAACGCGAACACCAAGATTTTACTTGGTTCGGAGTCGCGGTTGGCTCCTACTCCAAGGCCCACGGTCATTGACCGTTTACTGCGGGCAATTCTATATGCGCAAAACAGTTTACAGAAAGATGTTACAAGAGTAGTACAGTAAACTTAAAAACAACTCTTTGTTACCGACGTCCGGTGTGGATTGTATTTCGGAGCAGAGGGACGTCGTTGGCGCTTGTATCTCGAGTTGGGAGGTTTCCGGAGCAGAGCGCTCGAGCAGAAGAGCGTAATAGCGTTGGAGAAAAGTTCTTGTTCAGAAGCCTTGGGGTTGGGTGCTATTTATAGCACTTCGGGGCGCCCTGAACGTTGGGGGCGCCCCCCCCATGTGTCAACCGATCTGGAATTGTCTCAGTCAGCCTTTATCCCACTCGAATAGGGCTGAGGATTGACTCTGGGGGTGCCCTGGTTGACCCTTTCAGCGAGCTTCTCGGCTGGATGAAGTTTATCCGCTTCGCTGGCTTAAGCGCGGGGTGCCCGGGACGCAGGGGGCGCCCGGGAGCATGGGGGCGCCCCACCCAGTAAGCTACCGAAGCACTTCTTTGCTTCACTTGTTTTGTATTGGCCTTGGAGGCGCCCGGGACACTGGAGGCGCCCTGCTCAGTTACTTGCCTCTTTCCTTTGAGCATTCTGAGCTGCAGACACACGTTCCTTCTGTCCTGCATCCAGGGTTAGTCCAAAACAATATAGAGTATTAGGTTTATACAGCCTTAGCTGTCTTGGTTCTGACTTTGGGTCTCCAAAATGGAACCCTAGGTCGAACCGACGCCTACTGTTCCCTCGACGGGGAACGCGTCCTCACTTACTCCTCTCAGGAGATTTTACCTGATGCCAACCGGTTCCTCCAGTTGGACTTTTGCCCAGCAGTCCTTCGTCAGGTGCCTAGCTGTCCTTCGCTAGGTCTTCAGTTCCAGGCAGTCCTTCGCCTGGTGCCCAGCAGTCCTTCGCCAGGTCTTCAGTTCCAGGCAGTCCTTCGCCTGGTGCCCAGCAGTCTTTCGCCAGGTCTTTAACTCCTAGCAGTCCTTCGCTAGGTGCCCAGCAGCCCTTCGCTGGGTCTTAGAGTTCTGATGCCTAGCAGTGCTTCGCTAGGTGCCTAGCAGTCCTTCGCTAGGACTTTAATCTGCACACTCAAGTAGTATGTTAGAAAAACAAAACATCTTAACTTTTGAACCCTTTGCCATTGATCAAAACATAGGTTCGACTTGGGTGCTGTCTGCACTAACAATCTCCCCCTTTTTGATTTATGGCAACTCGGTTCAAAAAGTTAAGTTAATCATAACAGATGAAATGAATTTTTAGTTTCCTCCTCCTGGAAGGAATCTCCCCCTAGGTTTTTCAAAAGTTCGTGGGGTTTCTAAGTTTAATGATGGAATTAATTTTTCAAATACTTAGAACAATTTTCAAAAGAAATTGGTTGTGCACTTTTGAAGATTTACATTTTAAGAAATTTCAAGTCATTAGAAAGGAAGCATCTTCTGACATTTTAAGTTTATAGAACCATAGCTTAAGTTTAAGATAAGTACTTAGCAAAATTTACAGCTGCTTAAGTTTTAAGTACCAAAAAAACTTTTGGAAAAACAACTTGATTTTAAGTGTTTAAAAAGAGTTTTGAAAATGACTTTAGTTTAAGTACTTTAAGTTTAAGTACCAAAAAGAATTTGAAAGCAGCTTTAAGTTTAAGTACCAAAAAGAATTTGAAAGCAGCTTTAACTTAGAGAAACTTTGGAGAAAAACTTAGTACTTTTGAAAACAAATAGATTAAGTACTTTTTGAAGAAAGGATAAAGTTTTGAATTTTGAAAAAAATTGATACCAAATTTTGAAAAAAAATTTACGCTTCTCTCCTTTCCTATCTCTCCCCCTTTGCCATATATCAAAAAACAAAGTAATATAGCAGAAAGAAAATAAGTAAATTGCATAAATAAATTGCAAAAAAAATTAATGTGCTGTACTGAACCAATGCAAGATAAACTGAGTCAAACCAATTTAAATCATCTCTGTAGGGACCTGTCTAACCCAATTAGCTACTTACTAACTGTTATAAACAATAGTTTTCGCTAGGGTTAGTCGAGTTAAGTGTTCTGTTCAAGTTAGATTTTTTAAACTTGACACTTAACTTGATTACTGTTTAAGTTGTATTTAGTGCCCCAATTACTGCAGATGCACTGACTTAATGTAGCGACCCGCCTTCTCCTGCCTTAGACGGATCGTTACTTTTGTCTACTTCTCGACTCTAATGCACGACTAATAAAAATGCGGAAATCTTTTTTTTTTCTTTTAAATTCATCTAAGGATGATATTCTAACTTATGTAGTCATGCATGATACCATGTCACACTTTCTTTCTCAAAAACTCGTAATTGATACTTATTGAAACAAGCCTCACTCAACTCAAACTGCCCGTACCAGTCGACTGGTGACGTAGCAGTCGACTGATACGCCTGTAATCAGAATTACAGGTTTCGGCATTGGCTTCTCAATCCCACCATTCATTCAGTTTCGAGCCATATCAAACTATGACACCATTTCTATACTCTATACCAATTTTCTAAACAGTTTAGCCAATCAAAATGAATCCATAAACTTAAAATTAGGACTTTTACGAGATTTAGCAAGTTATGAAAAACTATCAAAAACTTTAGTCTAGAGTTTGTACCAAACTTTGCTTCTAACCATTTAAACTCATCATGCAAGATTCTATAACATTGCTAAAGCATTATGGAATATGAATGCAACTTTTCTAAACATAATTAAGCAATAAAAACTTGATTTAAAGAGGAACTAGTACTATCTTGGCACAAACATCTATTTCTCCAACAAAGTATCAATATTCTCAACTACTCACATTTCTACTTATCCAATGCAAACATAAGAATATATAAGCTAAATGAAATGACATGGAATCTTTACTCTAAGCAATTGAGCATGTAAAACTATCCAAAACTCAAATACTCTATAATCTCCATAAGCAAGAACTTGAAATTCAAATGTACTATAACATTGTGAATTAATTAACTAAATTGTTTCGTCTCAAAGATCTCTCCAAAATCAGCCACCACACACACTCTACTCAGCACCGCCTCGTCGTCTTCCTTCAGAATTGCTTGCCTTTACCTTTATCTGCAATAAGAGGAAATGCAACTAGTAAGCAAAAAGCTTAGTAAGTACTATCTAGCTCACAAAATCTCGAAATGTGCAAACATGCTTCTAGGACAATATGAAAATCATATGAGATACTAAGATGCTTGAAAGAAAACTAAGAACATGTGTAACTCAAAACATGCATACTCAAGCAATAATAAATCTCAATTTACTTTTCTTGGCTCAACTTGAAACTTTAGCTATTCTTTAACTTTTTGAAAACTCTTTAAACTTTCGAAACTTTAGAAAACTTTGCTAAAGCATATACTTGAAAATACTAATCACTTGGATCCACTGAAGACGTAAGTACCATCTGATGCGCGTTCCCTAAAAGGTTGGGGTAGCGAGCCACCAATCCTAATAGAGCAGACCTTGGTCTACCAGGGCCAAGACCTTGGAATTGGACACCTGGATTTCTTTAACGATGCCCTTGGACGCCGCGTACTGGCCTTATAAAATAAAATAGCTTT
The DNA here is from genome assembly GCA_024364735.1 of Boesenbergia rotunda. Lineage (NCBI taxonomy): Eukaryota > Viridiplantae > Streptophyta > Magnoliopsida > Zingiberales > Zingiberaceae > Boesenbergia > Boesenbergia rotunda. The sequence continues at coordinate 433,856 of JAGFNQ010006298.1, forward strand.
TCTTTCTTTTCTTTCTTATCTGTAAATGCCTTGGCATTTTCTGGAGCACCTTGCGTGCTAAAATCCCTAAGTCTTGACTTTTGGGGATTTCTTAAGGCCTTGGCCTTTTCTTTTCTTATCTTTATCTTCTCTTTTCTTTTCTCATAACTTTCTTAGCCCCTGAACTCATATAGGGTATGTGATCAAACATATACATAGGCATACAACAACTAATGAACTAAGATCACATGCAAAAACTTAAACAAAAAGGAAATATTTCTTTTTAAAAACTTTTAAAGGAAATTCTCACGGAAAAACCGCCTCTTACTGCAAGTGAGCAGTACTTACATTGATATCTTGGACTTACAACCAAGATTAATGTCTAGAGCTCGGAAGAAACTTGAGATCTCGACGAATTCTTCGCGCCTACGCGTTCCTCTCGTCGCGGGGATCCCGAATATAAGAATATCTCTTGGAAGAAAGCCTTGGCCGGCCCTCTAGGCTTGGTGTGGTGTGCGCACAAGAGAGGAGAGGGAGAGGGGTCGGCGCAAGGGTGTTGGCGAAAGGGTTTGAGAGAAAATCCAACTTCTCTCTTTAAATTTCTATTTATACTTATGGCCGGATTAACTTAACTACACCTTAAATAAAGTTCTCTCCGTCCCTTGTTGTGCTTGATACCCATAGCCCAGCCGGTTGCGCGCTTGTGTGGTCTCGCGGTGGTCGCGGGTTCGATCCAGCCGCTGCACTTAACCGGTTTTTCTTATTTTTCCATTTTCTTTTTTTTTCTTTTTCCAAAAATACCAAACGGACTCGGAAAATTCCATAAAAATATTCTAAAAATTTCTAAAAATATCTAGAATATTTCTAAACCATTTCTAAATAATTCTAAGGACTTTAAGAACTAAAAATGGAAATTTTGGGGCGTTACAATCCCCCATACCTTATAAAAAGTTCGTCCTCGAACTTAGAATAACTTTGGATATCGTTCTCTCATGCTGTCCTCACGTTCCCAAGTAGCCTCTTCATACTTTTGATTCTGCCAGATGACCTTCACTAGTGGCACTTCTTTGTTTCTTAATCTTTTAACTGCTTTGTCCACTATTTGTGTCGGTCTACTCTCATAGCTAAGATCTTCTTGGATCTGTACTGACTGAGGCTGAATCACTTGGCTAGGGTCGTGAATACACTTCTTTAGCATAGAGACATGAAAGGTACTGTGGATAGCTGACATATCCTCTGGCAAGTCCAGCTCATAGGCTACTTTCCCAACTCTCTTTATAATCTTGTAGGGTCCTATGTAGCGAGGACTCAGCTTTCCCTTCTTGCCAAATCTCACCACTCCCTTCATGGGAGCGACCTTGAGAAATACTGAATCTCCAACTTGGAATTCAAGTGGCCTACGGCGTGTGTCAGCATAACTTTTCTGTCTACTCTGGGCAGTCTCAATCCTCTGGCGGATCGTCTGGATAGCCTGAGTGGTCTCATCTATAAGCTCAGTCTGGCTGTCTAGTCCTGACTCCATCTCTTTCTTCTCTCCAGCTTCTTGCCAACATATGGGTGATCTACATTTCCTGCCATATAATGCCTCATAAGGTGCCATTTTGATAGTGGCCTGATAGCTATTGTTGTAGGCAAACTCAGCTAAACACAGAAATTTGCACCAACTACCTTTAAAGTCCAATGCACAAGCCCTGAGCATGTCTTCTAAAATCTGATTTACTCTCTCTGTTTGTCCATCTGTCTGGGGATGGAAAGCTGTGCTGAACTGAAGTCTGGTGCCTAGGGCGTCCTGAACACACTTCCAAAAATGGGAGGTGAATCGTCCATCTCTGTCAGACACGATCGACCTCGGAACTCCGTGAAGCCTGATCACTTCTTTCACGTACAGCTGTGCTAACTGCTCTACCGAATGCGATAACTTGATGGCTAGGAAGTGGGCAGACTTGGTCAACCTGTCCACTATCACCCAAATTGCATCATGTCCATGGGTGGTTCTTGGAAGACCTGTGATAAAGTCCATGGATATTTCTTCCCACTTCCACTCTGGAATGGGAAGTGGCTGTAGAACTCCTCCTGGTCTCTGGTGCTCTGCTTTGACTCTCTGGCAGGTCAAGCAGGTACTGATATATCTGGCCACGTCTCGCTTGAGTCCAGACCACCAGAATCCTTTCTTTAAATCTTGATACATCTTAGTAGAACCAGGATGCATAGAGTACGGGGTACTGTGGGCTTCTTCTAAAATATTCTTCCTTAGTTCCTCATCATTGGGGACGCAAAGGCGGTCTCCAAAATAGAGGATGCCACTATCTGATACTCGAAACTCTGAATTTTCTGCCTCTTGGATCCCCTGCTTGATCTTCTGGATCTCTGGGTCTTGATCTTGCTTTTCTTGTATATCTTTAAGCAGGGTTGACTCTAGAGTCAATGCAGAAAGTTGCCCAACTATTACTTCGACTCCAAAATCCTTTATTTCTTTCTGAAGTGGTAGGGACAGTGATGAAAGGGACATCAGTGCTGCACCGGATTTTCTGCTCAGTGCATCTGCCACTTTATTAGCTTTACCTGGGTGGTAGAGGATTTCACAGTCATAATCTTTGACCAACTCTAGCCACCTGCGCTGCCTCATATTCAGGTCCTTCTGAGTGAAGAAGTACTTCAAACTCTGATGGTCTGTGAAGATCCTGCACTGCACTCCATACAGGTAGTGTCTCCAAAGCTTCAGTGCAAAAACCACAGCTGCTAGCTCAAGGTCGTGGGTAGGGTAATTCTTCTCATAGTCCTTGAGCTGTCTGGAGGCATATGCTATTACTTTACCATCTTGCATGAGGACAGCTCCAAGGCCCATCTTGGATGCATCACTGTAGATGTCAAAGGCCTTGTCACTCTCTGGAACAGTCAGGATGGGAGCACTGGTCAGTCTCTTCTTCAGCTCTAGAAAACTGTGCTCGCATTTATCTGACCATTCAAACTTCTTGTTCTTTCTGGTCAAGGCTGTGAGTGGAGAGGCTATCCTGGAAAAGTCCTCCACAAATTTTCTGTAATATCCTGCCAGGCCTAAGAAACTTCTGATCTCACTGGCATTCTTGGGTCTACACCAGTTGCTGACTGCTTCTATCTTGCCTGGATCAACTTGAATGCCTTCTTTGGATACAATGTGACCTAGGAAGGTCACCTGATCTAGCCAAAACTCACACTTTGAGAATTTTGCATAGAGCTTCTCCTGCTGAAGGATCTGCAGCACTATCCTCAAGTGTGTAGCATGGTCCTCTGGAGTCTGTGAATATATGAGAATATCATCAATAAATACAATGACGAATTTATCGAGATACTCCCTGAAGATGTGGTTCATCAGCTCCATGAAGACTGCTGGAGCATTGGTTACTCCAAAAGGCATTACTACAAATTCGTAGTGACCGTATCTTATCCTGAAGGCCGTCCTGGGAATGTCACTTTCTTTAACCTTAGCTGATGATACCCAGAACGCAGATCTATCTTCGAGAACACTGTAGCCCCTTTGAGTTGATCAAATAAATCATCTATTCTAGGAAGGGGGTACTTGTTCTTGATGGTTACCTTGTTCAGAGCTCTATAGTCTATGCACAGACGCATAGATCCATCCTTCTTCTTGACGAACAGTACAGGAGCTCCCCAGGGTGAATGACTCGGGCGAATGAAGCCCTTGTCTAGTAGCTCCTGGAGTTGCTCTTGTAATTCCTTCAACTCTGCTGGAGACATACGATATGGGGCCTTCGAGACCGGACCGGTACCGGGCACTAGCTCGATCTCGAATTCCACTTCTCTGTTGGGAGGTAGTCCAGGTAATTCTTCTGGGAACACTTCTGGATATTCGCAGACTACCCGTACATCTTCCTGCTTGAGTTCTTTCTTTGCTTCTGAGTCCACTACGTGTGCAAGAAAACCAGCACACCCTTGCTCTAGCATCTGGTGGGCTGCCAAGGCTGAGAGAAATTTCTGAGTCTTCCTCCTTGGGGCTCCTTGAAACTCGAATGGTGGTTCTCCTTCTGGGCTGAAAACCACCTTCCTTCTACGGCAGTCCACTGAAGCGCTGTACTTACTGAGGAAATCCATGCCCAGTATGATGTCGAAGTCCTGCATCGCAAGGACTATCAGATCGACATATAGCTCTCGGTCTGAAATCTTGATTGGCACAGCCCGGAGCCGCTGGGTGGATTCCATGATTTCCCCTGAAGGGAGAGTTGTCAGGAATCTAGACTCCCAACTCTCTGTAGGCACCTGTAACTTACTAGCAAAAGGTACTGATACGAAAGAA